>CM055818.1:61498757-61517525 GCA_029582265.1 Zoroaster sp. YZ-2022
GGGATTTGTTAATTCTGTGTTTGGGACGAAAACCCGGTATTAAGGTGTGGCGTAGACGAATATCATAGCAATTGTTGTAAGTTTAAACTATTGATACCTGCTCTTCAACCAAAATAAAAGTCTACGGCACCCGGTATTCCCATGCGGTCTCCCATCCAAGTACTAACCGGGCCCGACGAAGCTTAACTTCAGTGATCGGACAAGAACCGGTGTATTCAACATTGTGCGGCAGTAGACGAATATCATAGCAATTGTTGTAAGTTTAAACTATTGATATCTGCTCTTCAACCAAAATAAAAGTCTACGGCACCCGGTATTCCCAGGCGGTCTCCCATCCAAGTACTGACCGGGCCCGACGTTGCTTAACTTCTGTGATCGGACGAGAACCGGTGTATTCAACGTAGTGTGGCCGTAGACGAATATTATAGCAAGTGTTTCATGTTTAAACTATTGATAGCTGCTCTTCAAACAAAATAAAAGTCTACGGCATCCAGTATTCCCAGGCGGTCTCCCATCCAAGTACTGACCGGGCCCGACGTTGCTTAACTTCGGTGATCGGACGAGAACCGGTGTATTCAACGGAGAGTGGCAAGGGACGAATATCATAGCAATTGTTTTTAGTTTAAAATATTGATACCTGCTCTTCATCCAAAATAAAAGTCTACGGCACCCGGTATTCCCAGGCGGTCTCCCATCCAAGTACTGACCGGGCCCGACGTTGCTTAACTTCGGTGATCGGACGAGAACCGGTGTATTCAACGTAGTGTGGCCGTAGACGAATATCATAGCAATTGTTTTAAGTTTAAACTATTGATACCTGCTCTTCAACCAAAATAAACGTCTACGGCACCCGGTATTCCCAGGCGGTCTCCCCATCCAAGTACTGACCGGGCCCGACGTTGCTTAACTTCGGTGATCGGACGAGAACCGGTGTATTCAACGTAGTGTGGCCGTAGACGAATATCATAGGAATTGTTTTAAGTTTAAACTATTGATACCTGCTCTTCAACCAAAATAACAGTCTACGGCACCCGGTATTCCCATGCGGTCTCCCATCCAAGTACTGACCGGGCCCGACGAAGCTTAACTTCAGTGATCGGACGAGAACCGGTGTATTCAACATTGTGCGGCCGTAGACGAATATCATAGCAATTGTTGTAAGTTTAAACTGTTGATACCTGCTCTTCAACCAAAATAAAAGTCTACGGCACCCGGTATTCCCAGGCGGTCTCCCATCCAAGTACTGACCGGGCCCGACGAAGCTTAACTTCAGTGATCGGACGAGAACCGGTGTATTCAACGTAGTGTGGCCGTAGACGAATATCATAGCAATTGTTTTAAGTTTAAACTATTGATACCTGCTCTTCAACCAAAATAAAAGTCTACGGCACCCGGTATTCCCAGGCGGTCCCCAATCCAAGT
This sequence comes from Zoroaster sp. YZ-2022, assembly GCA_029582265.1. Taxonomy (NCBI): domain Eukaryota; kingdom Metazoa; phylum Echinodermata; class Asteroidea; order Forcipulatida; family Zoroasteridae; genus Zoroaster; species Zoroaster sp. YZ-2022. The sequence continues at coordinate 61,500,180 of CM055818.1, forward strand.
ACTGACCGGGTCCGACGTTGCTTAACTTTGGTGATCGGACGAGAACCGGTGTATTCAACGTAGTGTTGCCGTAGACGAATATCATAACAATTGTTTCATGTTTAAACTATTGATACCTGCTCTTCAACCAAAATAAAAGTCTACGGCATCCAGTATTCCCAGGCGGTCTAACATCCAAGTACTAACCGGGCCCGACGAAGCTTAACTTCAGTGATCGGACAAGAACCGGTGTATTCAACAGTGTGCGGCAGTATCCGAATATCATAGCAATTGTTGTAAGTTTAAAATATTGACACCTGCTCTTCAACCAAAATAAAAGTCTACGGCACCCGGTATTCCCAGGCGGTCTCCCATGCAAGTACTGACCGGGCCCGACGTTGCTTAACTTCGGTGATCGGACGAGAACCGGTGTATTCAACGTAGTGTGGCCGTAGACGAATATCATAGCAATTGTTTTAAGTTTAAAATATTGATACCTGCTCTTCAACCAAAATAAAAGTCTACGGCACCCGGTATTCCCAGGCGGTCTCCCATCCAAGTACTGACCGGGCCCGACGTTGCTTAACTTCGGTGATCGGACGAGAACCGGTGTATTCAACGTAGTGTGGCCGTAGACGAATATCATAGCAATTGTTTTAAGTTTAAACTATTGATACCTGCTCTTCAACCAAAATAAAAGTCTACGGCACCCGGTATTCCCATGCGGTCTCCCATCCAAGTACTAACCGGGCCCGACGAAGCTTAACTTCAGTTATCGGTCGAGAAGCTGTGTATTCAACATTGTGCGGCCGTAGACGAATATCATAGCAATTGTTGTAAGTTTAAACTATTGATACCTGCTCTTCAACAAAAATAAAAGTCTACGGCACCCGGTATTCCCAGGCGGTCTCCCATCCAAGTACTGACCGGGCCTGACGTTGCTGAACTTCGGTGATCGGACGAGAACCGGTGTATTCAACGTAGTGTGGCCGTAGACGAATATCATAGCAATTGTTTTAAGTTTAAACTATTGATACCTGCTCTTCATCAAAAAAAAAAGTCTACGGCACCCGGTATTCATAGGGCTCTCCCATCCAAGTACTGACCGGGCCCAACGTTGCTTAACTTCGGTGATCGGACGAGAACCGGTGTATTCAACGTAGTGTGGCCGTAGACGAATATCATAGCAATTGTTTTAAGTTTAAAATATTGATACCTGCTCTTCAACCAAAATAAAAGTCTACGGCACCCGGTATTCCCAGGCGGTCTCCCATCCAAGTACTGACCGGGCCCGACGTTGCTTAACTTCGGTGATCGGACGAGAACCGGTGTATTCAACGTAGTGTGGCCGTAGACGAATATCATAGCAATTGTTTTAAGTTTAAACTATTGATACCTGCTCTTCAACCAAAATAAAAGTCTACGGCACCCGGTATTCCCATGCGGTCTCCCATCCAAGTACTAACCGGGCCCGACGAAGCTTAACTTCAGTGATCGGACAAGAACCGGTGTATTCAACATTGTGCGGCCGTAGACGAATATCATAGCAATTGTTGTAAGTTTAAACTATTGATACCTGCTCTTCAACCAAAATAAAAGTCTACGGCACCCGGTATTCCCAGGCGGTCTCCCATCCAAGTACTGACCGGGCCTGACGTTGCTGAACTTCGGTGATCGGACGAGAACCGGTGTATTCAACGTAGTGTGGCCGTAGACGAATATCATAGCAATTGTTTCATGTTTAAACTATTGATACCTGCTCTTCAACCAAAATAAAAGTCTACGGCACCCGGTATTCATAGGGGATCTCCCATCCAAGTACTGACCGGGCCCAACGTTGCTTAACTTCGGTGATCGGACGATTACCGGTGTATTCAACGTAGTATGGCCGGAGACGAATATCATAGCAATTGTTTTAAGTTTAAACTATTGATACCTGCTCTTCAACCAAAATAAAAGTCTACGGCACCCGGTATTCCCAGGCGGTCTCCCATCCAAGTACTGACCGGGCCCGACGTTGCTTAACTTCGGTGATCAGACGAGAATCGGTGTATTCAACGTAGTGTGGCCGTAGACGAATATCATAGCAATTGTTTTAAGTTTAAACTATTGATACCTGCTCTTCAACCAAAATAAAAGTCTACGGCACCCGGTATTCCCATGCGGTCTCCCATCCAAGTACTGACCGGGCCCGACGAAGCTTAACTTCAGTGATCGGACGAGAACCGGTGTATTCAACATTGTGCGGCCGTAGACGAATATCATAGCAATTGTTGTAAGTTTAAACTATTGATACCTGCTCTTCAACCAAATAAAAGTCTACGGCACCCGGTATTCCCAGGCGGTCTCCCATCCAAGTACTGACCGGACCCGACGTTGCTTAACTTCGGTGATCGGACGAGAACTGGTGTATTCAACGTAGTGTGGCCGTAGACGAATATCATAGCAATTGTTTTAAGTTTAAACTATTGATACCTGCTCTTCAACCAAATAAAAGTCTACGGCACCCGGTATTCCCAGGCGGTCTCCCATCCAAGTACTGACCGGGCCAGACGAAGCTTAACTTCAGTGATCGGACGAGAACCGGTGTACACTCTTAAAACTCCCGGGTCAGATTTGACCCAAAATGGGTCAAATTTTACCCAAACTCCGGGTTGGATATGACCCGACACTTTACGGGTCAGAATGACCCGGAAAGTTGGGTCAAAATATTTGACCCGGAAAAGGGTCATATCAGCTGACCCTATTCCGGGTCAAAAATTGTTTCTGACCCGGAATAGGGTCAGCTGATATGACCCTATTCCGGGTCAATTGTTTTGACCCAACTTTCCGGGTCATTCTGACCCGTAAAGTGTCGGGTCATATCCAACCCGGGCTCCAGGGTCAAATTTATTTTAACCCGAGTTCCGGGTCAGAAAAGATAAGCATGATTTCCATGTATTGAGAAGCCTTATCTATGGCAAGCAATACTAAGATTTTAAAATAAAACAAAATTCAGGTTTATAAACCCTTACAAAAGGTTTCTCAAATAGTAAATTGCCATAAATAAGGGCATCTGTATGTAAGGAAAACATGCTTACCTTGTATGTCGGGATGGCCAAACTTAAAGGGAAGATAACAATCAAATTTGAAGGATAGCTCTAAAATGAAATGAAACAATAAATTACCTGCTATTGGTCACGTGCATTTATTTCTCTTTGGCAAAGGAAAACATGTATGTATATAAAGTCATTTTAAATTGATTATTAACTGAATAGAACCTGACTGAATTATTACCTTAACGTTTTTTACTCTAGTATATGATTCCAAACATTTTGTTCGACATGCTGTGACACTGTCAAACGTTACATGTACATATATGTAGAAAATTCAAATCGGAAATGGATATCAGCTGATGTTCCTTTTCACATTAGAATGAATACAAACATTGATAAACATTTACTTAACTGTACAATAACTGTGTGATCTTGCAAATTATAGTTCAAATACATGTACAAAGATATGAACAAGTGTGATTTATTTTTCCCGAAACAAGATGAAACTTGAATGGAGTAGTAGTTTTGTTTTGACAGAAAACAAATGAAGTTCAATGTCTCAAAGGGTTCTCATACAAGATTTAAAAAAATACATGTGTTTAGGTTACTGTTACACACAGTTGAGGTAAGCACAATAATTAATATATTTTATATAAAAAAATAAGCTTTTTAAAGAGCCCAAATTTCCTCGGCCCTTGTAGCATGTGAATATACATCCCCTTGAAACTCTGACCATAACGTAAAAACTTCAGTTTACAAAATCATTTTAAAGAACCATCAATGTCAATGCAGTTATGCACAATACAAAAACTTCAGGTAAAACAAATAACAAGCATATCTCAAACAATATAAAAAAGTGGCATTAGCAAAACAAAAAAATCTAGGCTATGCTGTTTGTCAAGTAATTCTTATATTAAAACTAAGTAAAGCTTAGTTGTGGTGCCACCATGAAGAAATTTTCTTTTTAACAGTAAGAATCGATTGGTTACAACTAAACTTTTTCTATCAGTATGCTCCGAGCTCTAGTTGTAACCAACAGTTTTTTTTTCAGAACTATTTACTACTCAAGAGAATTTCTACATGGTGTCACCACAAACATTCTTCACCTATCCTTTTTCACCATGGAAAACTACTAGTCTTGAAACTAAAACTATTGATCAGAATTGAGGGTAATTTTTTTTCAATGTACTTTAAGTTAGATAGATGCTTGTTTGTGGATTACCCTTTCCCTCCCCTAGTAGAAAAATCCCCTTCTGAATAAATTCCCATGTGGTGGCACACTGCCAGGGATAAGACATGTCAATAATATAAAATAATTTAAAACATACATCCAGTCCTTTGAGCAGGGAGTTAACCTCCACTGCTCGCCGTTCAATGATGACAAACACCTGCTCTGGCTCCAACATCTCATCCAGCAATAATATGAACGGTTGTTCTTGCTTGACTCTCTCCAGGTATGAGGGTATGTTGGTACCAACCTGGATTAAAAAGAGAAAGGGAGAAAACATTTTTAAAATTAAATGAATAAAAGCGTCCATAAACTATATAAGTGACCTATTGGCTGATCATTGTTCTGTGGCCAATTTCAATGCGAGAACAAATTAAAATTACAGTGTAAATTTAAATGTGTGTATTTTGGCATAAAGTTCAGTTATTTATTAGAGGGTGTGTAATGTTGGTCACAACCTTCCCTGCATCCGCCACTGCATATGAAGACATAACGAGGGAATGTGTCTCAAAACTCACCTTGAACAAGATTGTTATATTCCTTTGGAACTACTACTTACTCTTATTGAGAACAGACGTTGTTCTCACTGGGAAAAGACACATTGGCAATAATAGTCAATGTCGAAGCACATTGAAAACAGCTTGTTTTCTTGAACGCACTGTAGTCTAAAAGGAGCACTCCAAATGGACAAGAATGTTTAACTAATCTTAACAAACATATTCTTACCGGCTGGAAGTCAACGAATGCTTTGAGGGCATCATCTACACTGGCACGACTGTTCTTTCCCTTAACCCGTCTAGCACCACTAGGAAAAATGCATGGTAAGACCATCAAAGCCAGGTGTTTTTTTTTCACCATCTGTTAACAAACGTTTAAAAACATATTTCTGGTTAAGTCCTGTGTAATACAGTTTATAGATGATATTAACAAGAACATCTCTGACAAGATATCTTAAAAGGGGCAGTATCGTAACGATCAGAGTACACTTTCAACATGGCATGGAATCAATGTTCTAGTTTAAGATTGAAAATTACTGGCTCATTTATGCAGCAGCAACAGTAATGACCTTATCATGTGGGGAATTATTTTCAGTCACCGAGTTCATCTAAAACAAGCATTCTGATTCCATGCCCTGTTGATTGTGACAAATTGCCTCTGTAAATAACTTACTTTTCCACCTTTGTCAACAAAAGGAAATTACGAATGGGAAGGAAAGTGTTATTGAATTGTTTTGGCAATAGTCACCAAAAACAGACCTCACCTATCCAGGATATTAACAATATTGTTTCAAATTTACCTCTTCCCATTTTACCCTTTGGTTTAACTAATAATCATATTGATATAAATAGATGAGTGGTACCTGTAGAAGGTGTCTTCACTCGAAGATACTGGCTCCAGTTATTCTGCTTGCTAGCATATTCAAGAATGCCCTCATACATTCTGTCCCACTTCATGAAAAGATTATCAGCAGCTTCTGGAATCAGTATTCTGAAGTCTTGCTCAATCTGTTAAAATTAAGTAAATGCAAAGTTAACTCTCTGTATCATCTATAAAGTGTGCCTGTTTTCCACATGATAATTGTGCTTGCCATCACCCATTAATTAGTTTAATGATTATTATTATTGATTATTGTTTTTTTAGTAGGTCATGCATGTAACCCAGCAACCATCAAGTATAATTCAGCATTGCTGTCAGAAACATGTGTGGACTGGACTGGACTGGGCTGGGTTGGGTTGATCTTTTAGGCCTTCAACACTTTGTTATATACACAGGTGTAGCTTGTAAGTTGTATTGATTAACAGAAATGGACCCCTCCCCAGTTAGCTATGGAACTGGCAATCTCATCACTGGCAAAACTTACCATTCCTGGGGTATCACACTACATGTAACTCTTAAATTAAACCTTTTTTTTTAAGCATTTAATTTGTTTTTAACAAGTTAGGCCTATATAGGCTAAATGCAAATCTTAATGTTACTAGTGTTAGTTCAATGAAAATCTTGGATCCAAGCAAAAACTGTTCACTTTTATTTGTCACTAGTTTACCTTTTTGGTACAATAATTGAACACAATCATCTTTATTTACGAGTTGACCAAAATGAGTACGAGTTGGCTTGTATCACTCAGTAATACACCTCGTGTAACAGTTAGGCCTACTTAGGCTATCGAGATCGGACCCCTCTCGAGATCAATCCACGACGGCCACCAACATTAAAAATCCATAACCATGATATTGATAACGTTAACGTTACATTTGTACAATATACAATGTATTACTATTAAATAAGCACCAATGTAAGTTGAACATACCTTCAAATGCAGTCAGATACGGAGAAAGCTCCCATTTCTGTAACGTTTCTTGAACAAATTTATCCATGATACTGAATGTGAATGACTGGTTTTAACGTTACTTGCTCACTGCGTACACGACAAGCATTTAGAAAAGATGGCGGACACAGTACCTTCGAAAATGTAACTTGAGCCGCGCATACAACACGTCATATACCACGTGCCAGTTTTTGTCCAATCAAAACATTGCATGACGTCACCCATCTATAAAATTGACCCAGAAAAGGGTCAATTTATTTTGACCCGGAAAAAGGGTCAACATTTTGACCCGGGAGTTTTTAGAGTGTACACCCTACATTGTTGTGATTAAAGCAGAAATACGAATGAAATTATTTCTAGCAACGGGTATAACTTTAAAAGTTTTTAAGGCAGGCCGACAAATTTATATTCAAATTAAAGCTGAGGTTCTCCTCTTTCAGAAAATCACATGACGTTTGGATTTGGACAAATTCTTCATACCTTAAACTGTCTCCATGCACACTTAGCCCACCGCAAAATACTCTCAAAATACGGGACGGTGTACACCCTACATTGTTGTGATTAAAGCAGAAATACGAATGAAATTATTTCTAGCAACGGGTATAACTTTAAAGGTTTTTAAGGCAGGCCGACAAATTTATATTCAAATTAAAGCTGAGGTTCTCCTCTTTCAGAAAATCACATGACGTTTGGATTTGGACAAATTCTTCATACCTTAAACGGTCTCCATGCACACTTAGCCCACCGCAAAATACGGGACGGTGTACACCCTACATTGTTGTGATTAAAGCAGAAATACGAATGAAATTATTTCTAGCAACGGGTATAACTTTAAAAGTTTTTAAGGGAGGCCGACAAATTTATATTCAAATTAAAGCTGAGGTTCTCCTCTTTCAGAAAATCACATGACTTTTGGATTTGGACAAATTCTTCATACCTTAAACGGTCTCCATGCACACTTAGCCCACCGCAAAATACTCTCAAAATACGGGACGTGTACACCCTACATTGTTGTGATTAAAGCAGAAATACGAATGAAATTATTTCTAGCAACGGGTATAACTTTAAAAGTTTTTAAGGCAGGCCGACAAATTTATATTCAAATTAAAGCTGAGGTTCTCCTCTTTCAGAAAATCACATGACGTTTAGATTTGGACAAATTCTTCATACCTTAAACTGTCTCAATGCACACTTAGCCCACCGCAAAATACTCTCAAAATACGGGACGGTGTACACCCTACATTGTTGTGATTAAAGCAGAAATACGAATGAAATTATTTCTAGCAACGGGTATAACTTTAAAGGTTTTTAAGGGAGGCCGACAAATTTATATTCAAATTAAAGCTGAGGTTCTCCTCTTTCAGAAAATCACACGACTTTTGGATTTGGACAAATTCTTCATACCTTAAACGGTCTCCATGCACTCTTAGCCCACCGCAAAATACTCTCAAAATACGGGACGGTGTACACCCTACATTGTTGTGATTAAAGCAGAAATACGAATGAAATTATTTCTAGCAACGGGTATAACTTTAACAGTTTTTAAGGCAGGCCGACAAATTTATATTCAAATTAAAGCTGAGGTTCTCCTCTTTCAGAAAATCACATGACGTTTGGATTTGGACAAATTCTTCATACCTTAAACTGTCTCCATGCACACTTAGCCCACCGCAAAATACTCTCAAAATACGGGACGGTGTACACCCTACATTGTTGTGATTAAAGCAGAAATACGAATGAAATTATTTCTAGCAACGGGTATAACTTTAAAGGTTTTTAAGGGAGGCCGATAAATTTATATTCAAATTAAAGCTGAGGTTCTCCTCTTTCAGAAAATCACATGACTTTTGGATTGGGACAAATTCTTCATACCTTAAACGGTCTCCATGCACTCTTAGCCACCGCAAAATACTCTCAAAATACGGGACGGTGTACACCCTACATTGTTGTGATTAAAGCAGAAATACGAATGAAATTATTTCTAGCAACGGGTATAACTTTAAAAGTTTTTAAGGGAGGCCGACAAATTTATATTCAAATTAAAGCTGAGGTTCTTCTCCTTCAGTAAATCACATGACTTTTGGTTTGGACAAATTCTTCATACCTTAAACGGTCTCCATGCACACTTAGCCCACCGCAAAATACTCTCAAAATACGGGACGGTGTACACCCTACATTGTTGTGATTAAACCAGAAATACGAATGAAATTATTTCTAGAAACGGGTATAACTTTAACAGTTTTTAAGGGAGGCCGACAAATTTATATTCAAATTAAAGCTGAGGTTCTCCTCTTTCAGAAAATCACATGACTTTTGGATTTGGACAAATTCTTCATACCTTAAACGGTCTCCATGCACACTTAGCCCACCGCAAAATATATCTCAAAATACGGAAGGTGTACACCCTACATTGTTGTGATTAAAGCAGAAATACGAATGAAATTATTTCTTGCAACGGGTATAACTTTAAAAGTTTTTAAGGCAGGCCGACAAATTTATATTCAAATTAAAGCTGAGGTTCTCCTCTTTCAGAAAATCACATGACGTTTGGATTTGGACAAATTCTTCATACCTTAAACTGTCTCCATGCACACTTAGCCCACCGCAAAATACTCTCAAAATACGGGACGTGTACACCCTACATTGTTGTGATTAAAGCAGAAATACGAATGAAATTATTTCTAGCAACGGGTATAACTTTAAAAGTTTTTAAGGGAGGCCGACAAATTTATATTCAAATTAAAGCTGAGGTTCTCCTCTTTCAGAAAATCACATGACTTTTGGATTTGGACAAATTCTTCATACCTTAAACGGTCTCCATGCACACTTAGCCCACCGCAAAATACTCTCAAAATACGGGACGTGTACACCCCCTACATTGGTGTGATTAAAGCAGAAATACGAATGAAATTATTTCTAGCAACGGGTATAACTTTAAAGGTTTTTAAGGCAGGCCGACAAATTTATATTCAAATTAAAGCTGAGGTTCTCCTCTTTCAGAAAATCACACGACTTTTGGATTTGGACAAATTCTTCATACCTTAAACTGTCTCCATGCACTCTTAGCACACCGCAAAATACTCTCAAAATACGGGACGGTGTACACCCTACATTGTTGTGATTAAAGCAGAAATACGAATGAAATTATTTCTAGCAACGGGTATAACTTTAAACGTTTTTATGGGAGGCCGACAAATTTATATTCAAATTAAAGCTGAGGTTCTCCTCCTTCAGAAAATCACATGACTTTTGGATTTGGACAAATTCTTCATACCTTAAACGGTCTCCATGCACACTTAGCCCACCGCAAAATACTCTCAAAATACGGGACGGTGTACACCCTACATTGTTGTGATTAAACCAGAAATACGAATGAAATTATTTCTAGAAACGGGTATAACTTTAACAGTTTTTAAGGGAGGCCGACAAATTTATATTCAAATTAAAGCTGAGGTTCTCCTCTTTCAGAAAATCACATGACTTTTGGATTTGGACAAATTCTTCATACCTTAAACGGTCTCCATGCACACTTAGCCCACCGCAAAATACTCTCAAAATACGGAAGGTGTACACCCTACATTGTTGTGATTAAAGCAGAAATACGAATGAAATTATTTCTTGCAACGGGTATAACTTTAAAAGTTTTTAAGGCAGGCCGACAAATTTATATTCAAATTAAAGCTGAGGTTCTCCTCTTTCAGAAAATCACATGACGTTTGGATTTGGACAAATTCTTCATACCTTAAACTGTCTCCATGCACACTTAGCCCACCGCAAAATACTCTCAAAATACGGGACGGTGTACACCCTACATTGTTGTGATTAAAGCAGAAATACGAATGAAATTATTTCTAGCAACGGGTATAACTTTAAAAGTTTTTAAGGCAGGCCGACAAATTTATATTCAAATTAAAGCTGAGGTTCTCCTCTTTCAGAAAATCACATGACTTTTGGATTTGGACAAATTCTTCATACCTTAAACGGTCTCCATGCACACTTAGCCCACCGCAAAATACGGGACGGTGTACACCCTACATTGTTGTGATTAAAGCAGAAATACGAATGAAATTATTTCTAGCAACGGGTATAACTTTAAAAGTTTTTAAGGGAGGCCGACAAATTTATATTCAAATTAAAGCTGAGGTTCTCCTCTTTCAGAAAATCACATGACTTTTGGATTTGGACAAATTCTTCATACCTTAAACGGTCTCCATGCACACTTAGCCCACCGCAAAATACTCTCAAAATACGGGACGTGTACACCCTACATTGTTGTGATTAAAGCAGAAATACGAATGAAATTATTTCTAGCAACGGGTATAACTTTAAAGGTTTTTAAGGCAGGCCGACAAATTTATATTCAAATTAAAGCTGAGGTTCTCCTCTTTCAGAAAATCACACGACTTTTGGATTTGGACAAATTCTTTATACCTTAAACGGTCTCCATGCACTCTTAGCACACCGCAAAATACTCTCAAAATACGGGACGGTGTACACCCTACATTGTTGTGATTAAACCAGAAATACGAATGAAATTATTTCTAGAAACGGGTATAACTTTAACAGTTTTTAAGGGAGGCCGACAAATTTATATTCACATTAAAGCTGAGGTTCTCCTCTTTCAGAAAATCACATGACTTTTGGATTTGGACAAATTCTTCATACCTTAAACGGTCTCCATGCACACTTAGCCCACCGCAAAATACTCTCAAAATACGGAAGGTGTACACCCTACATTGTTGTGATTAAAGCAGAAATACGAATGAAATTATTTCTTGCAACGGGTATAACTTTAAAAGTTTTTAAGGCAGGCCGACAAATTTATATTCAAATTAAAGCTGAGGTTCTCCTCTTTCAGAAAATCACATGACGTTTGGATTTGGACAAATTCTTCATAACTTAAACTGTCTCCATGCACACTTAGCCCACCGCAAAATACTCTCAAAATACGGGACGGTGTACACCCTACATTGTTGTGATTAAAGCAGAAATACGAATGAAATTATTTCTAGCAACGGGTATAACTTTAATAGTTTTTAAGGGAGGCCGACAAATTTATATTCAAATTAAAGCTGAGGTTCTCCTCTTTCAGAAAATCACATGACTTTTGGATTTGGACAAATTCTTCATACCTTAAACGGTCTCCATGCACACTTAGCCCACTGCAAAATACGGGACGGTGTACACCCTACATTGTTGTGATTAAAGCAGAAATACGAATGAAATTATTTCTAGCAACGGGTATAACTTTAAAAGTTTTTAAGGGAGGCCGACAAATTTATATTCAAATTAAAGCTGAGGTTCTCCTCTTTCAGAAAATCACATGACTTTTGGATTTGGACAAATTCTTCATACCTTAAACGGTCTCCATGCACACTTAGCCCACCGCAAAATACTCTCAAAATACGGGACGTGTACACCCTACATTGTTGTGATTAAAGCAGAAATACGAATGAAATTATTTCTAGCAACGGGTATAACTTTAAAGGTTTTTAAGGCAGGCCGACAAATTTATATTCAAATTAAAGCTGAGGTTCTCCTCTTTCAGAAAATCACATGACGTTTGGATTTGGACAAATTCTTCATACCTTAAACTGTCTCCATGCACACTTAGCCCACCGCAAAATACTCTCAAAATACGGGACGGTGTACACCCTACATTGTTGTGATTAAAGCAGAAATACGAATGAAATTATTTCTAGCAACGGGTATAACTTTAAAGGTTTTTAAGGGAGGCCGACAAATTTATATTCAAATTAAAGCTGAGGTTCTCCTCTTTCAGAAAATCACATGACTTTATGATTTTGACAAATTCTTCATACCATAAAAGTTCTCCATGCACTTAGCCCACTGCAAAACTACGGGACGGTGTACACCCTACATTGTTGTGATTAAAGCAGAAATACGAATGAAATTATTTCTAACGGTATAACTTTAAAAGTTTTTAAGGGAGGCCGACAAATTTATATTCAAATTAAAGCTGAGGTTCTCCTCTTTCAGAAAATCACTTGACGTTTGGTTGGACAAATTCTTCATACCTTAAAACGGTCTCCATGCACACTTAGCCCACCGCAAAATACTCTCAAAATACGGGACGTGTACACCCAACATTGTTGTGATTAAAGCAGAAATACGAAAGAAATTAATTCTAGCAACGGTATAACTGGGTTTTAAGGTTTTTAAGGCCGAACAAATTTATATTCAAATTAAAACTGAAGGTTCTCCTCTTTCAGAAAATCACATGACTTTTTGGATTGGGACAAATTCTTTATACCTTAAACGGTCTCCATGCACACTTAGCCCACCGCAAAATACTCTCAAAATACGGGACGGTGTACACCCTACATTGTTGTGATTAAACCAGAAATACGAATGAAATTATTTCTAGAAACGGGTATAACTTTAACAGTTTTTAAGGGAGGCCGACAAATTTATATTCAAATTAAAGCTGAGGTTCTCCTCTTTCAGAAAATCACATGACTTTTGGATTTGGACAAATTCTTCATACCTTAAACGGTCTCCATGCACACTTAGCCCACCGCAAAATACTCTCAAAATACGGAAGGTGTACACCCTACATTGTTGTGATTAAAGCAGAAATACGAATGAAATTATTTCTTGCAACGGGTATAACTTTAAAAGTTTTTAAGGCAGGCCGACAAATTTATATTCAAATTAAAGCTGAGGTTCTCCTCTTTCAGAAAATCACATGACGTTTGGATTTGGACAAATTCTTCATACCTTAAACTGTCTCCATGCACACTTAGCCCACCGCAAAATACTCTCAAAATACGGGACGGTGTACACCCTACATTGTTGTGATTAAAGCAGAAATACGAATGAAATTATTTCTAGCAACGGGTATAACTTTAACAGTTTTTAAGTGAGGCCAACAAATTTATATTCAAATTAAAGCTGAGGTTCTCCTCTTTCAGAAAATCACATGACGTTTGGATTTGGACAAATTCTTCATACCTTAAACGGTCTCCATGCACATAGCCACTGCAAATACAGGGACGGTGTAAGCCCTACATTGTTGTGATTAAAGCAGAAATACGAATGAAATTATTTCTAGCAACGGGTATAACTTTAAAAGTTTTTAAGGCAGGCCGACAAATTTATATTCAAATTAAAGCTGAGGGTTCTCCTCTTTCAAGAAAATCACATGACTTTGGATTTGGACAAATTCTTCATACCTTAAACGGTCTCCATGCACCTAGCCCACCGCAAAATACTCTCAAAATACGGGACGTGTACACCCTACATTGTTGTGATTAAAGCAGAAATACGAATGAAATTATTTCTAGCAACGGGTATAACTTTAAAGGTTTTTAAGGCAGGCCGACAAATTTATATTCAAATTAAAGCTGAGGTTCTCCTCTTTCAGAAAATCACATGACGTTTGGATTTGGACAAATTCTTCATACCTTAAACTGTCTCCATGCACACTTAGCCCACTGCAAAATACGGGACGGTGTACACCCTACATTGTTGTGATTAAAGCAGAAATACGAATGAAATTATTTCTAGCAACGGGTATAACTTTAAAAAGTTTTTAAGGGAGGCCGACAAATTTATATTCAAATTAAAGCTGAGGTTCTCCTCTTTCAGAAAATCACATGACTTTTGGATTTGGACAAATTCTTCATACCTTAAACGGTCTCCATGCACACTTAGCCCACCGCAAAATACTCTCAAAATACGGGACGTGTACACCCTACATTGTTGTGATTAAAGCAGAAATACGAATGAAATTATTTCTAGCAACGGGTATAACTTTAAAGGTTTTTAAGGCAGGCCGACAAATTTATATTCAAATTAAAGCTGAGGTTCTCCTCTTTCAGAAAATCACACGACTTTTGGATTTGGACAAATTCTTCATACCTTAAACTGTCTCCATGCACTCTTAGCACACCGCAAAATACTCTCAAAATACGGGACGGTGTACACCCTACATTGTTGTGATTAAAGCAGAAATACGAATGAAATTATTTCTAGCAAACAGGTATAACTTTAAAGGTTTTTATGGGAGGCCGATAAATTTATATTCAAATTAAAGCTGAGGTTCTCCTCTTTCAGAAAATCACATGACTTTTGGATTTGGACAAATTCTTCATACCTTAAACGGTCTCCATGCACACTTAGCCCACCGCAAAATACTCTCAAAATACGGGACGGTGTACACCCTACATTGTTGTGATTAAAGCAGAAATACGAATGAAATTATTTCTAGCAACGGGTATAACTTTAAAGATTTTTAAGGCAGGCCGACAAATTGATATTCAAATTAAAGCTGAGGTTCTCCTCTTTCAGAAAATCACATGACGTTTGGATTTGGACAAATTCTTCATACCTTAAACGGGCGTCATGCAACAATATCCCACCGCAAAATTCCCCCAAAATATGGGAGGTGTACACCCTACATTGTTGTGATTAAAGCAGAAATACGAATGAAATTATTTCTTGCAACGGGTATAACTAAAAAAGTAAATAAGGCAGGCCGACAAATTGATATTCAAATTAAAGCTGAGGTTCTCCTCTTCAGAAAATCACATGACGTTTGGATTTGGACAAATTCTTCATACCCTTAAACTGTCTCCATGCACCTTAGCCCACTGCAAAATACTCTCAAATACGGGACGGTGTACACCCTACATTGTTGTGATTAAAGCAGAAATACGAATGAAATTATTTCTAGCAACGGGTATAACTTTAACAGGTTTTAAGGGAGGCCGACAAATTTATATTCAAATTAAAGCTGAGGTTCTCCTCTTTCAGAAAATCACATGACTTTTGGATTTGGACAAATTCTTCATACCTTAAACGGTCTCCATGCACACTTAGCCCACTGCAAAATACTCTCAAAATACGGGACGTGTACACCCTACATTGATGTGATTAAAGCAGAAATACGAATGAAATTATTTCTAGCAACGGGTATAACTTTAAAGTTTTATAAGGCCGACAAATTTATATTCAAATTAAAGCTGTGTTTCTCCTCTTTCAGAAAATATGATGTTTTGGATTTTGGACAAATTCTTCATACTTTATTCTGTCTCCATGCACACTTAGCCCAACTCAAAATACGGGACGGTGTACACCCTACATTGTTGTGATTAAAGCAGAAATACGAATGAAATTATTTCTAGCAACGGGTATAACTTTAAAAGTTTTTAAGGGAGGCCGACAAATTTATATTCAAATTAAAAGCTGAGGTTCTCCTCTTCAGAAAAATCACATGACTTTTGGATTTGGACAAATTCTTCATACCTTAAACGGTCTCCATGCACACTTAGCCCACCGCAAAATACTCTCAAATAGGGACGGTACACCCTACATTGTTGTGATTAAACCAGAAATACAGATAGAAATTATTTCTAGAAACGGGTATAACTTTAACAGTTTTAAGGCAGGCCGACACATTTATATTCAAATTAAAGCTGAGGTTCTCCTCTTTCAGAAAATCACATGACGTTTGGATTTGGACAAATTCTTCATACCTTAAACGGTCTCCATGCACTTAGCCCACCGCAAAATACTCTCAAAATACGGGACGGTGTACACCCTACATTGTTGTGATTAAAGCAGAAATACGAATGAAATTATTTCTAGCAACGGGTATAACTTTAAAAGTTTTTAAGGCAGGCCGACAAATTTATATTCAAATTAAAGCTGAGGATCTCCTCTTTCAGAAAATCACATGACTTTTGGATTTGGACAAATTCTTCATACCTTAAACGGTCTCCATGCACACTTAGCCCACCGCAAAATACTCTCAAAATACGGGACGGTGTACACGCTACATTGTTGTGATTAAAGCAGAAATACGAATGAAATTATTTCTAGCAACGGGTATAACTTTAACAGTTTTTATGGGAGGCCGACAAATGTATATTCAAATTAAAGCTGAGGTTCTCCTCCTTCAGAAAATCACATGACTTTTGGATTTGGACAAATTCTTCATACCTTAAACGGTCTCCATGCACACTTAGCCCACCGCAAAATACTCTCAAAATACGGGACGGTGTACACCCTACATTGTTGTGATTAAAGCAAAATACGAATGAAATTATTTCAGCAACGGGTATAACTTTAAAAGTTTTAAGGAGGCCGACAAATTTATATTCAAATTAAAGCTGAGGTTCTCCTCTTTCAGAAAATCACATGACTTTGATTTGGACAATTCTTCATACCTTAAACGGTCTCCATGCACACTTAGCCCACGCAAATACTCAAAATACGGGACGGTGTACACCCCTACATTGTTGTGATTAAAGCGAAATACGAATGAAATTATTTCTAGCAACGGGTATAACTTTAAAGTTTTTAAGGAGGCCGACAAATTTATATTCAAATTAAAGCTGAGTTCTCCTCTTTCAGAAAATCACATGACGTTTGGATTGGACAAATTCTTCATACCTTAAACGGTCTCCATGCATAGCCCACGCAAAATACTCTCAAAATACGGGACATTATTACACCCTACATTGTTGTGATTAAGCTTAGTCAATACGAATGAATTTATTTCTAGCAACGGGTGTAACTTTAAAAGTTTTTATGGGAGGCCGACAAATTTATATAAAAAAAAAAAAAAAAAAAAAAAAAAAAAAAAAAAAAAAAAAAAAAAAAAAAAAAAAAAAAAAAAAAAAAAAAAAAAAAAAAAAAAAAAAAAAAAAAAAAAAAAAAAAAGGGGGGGGGGGGGGGGGGGGGGGGGGGGGGGGGGGGGGGGGGGGGGGGGGGGGGGGGGGGGGGGGGGGGGGGGGGGGGGGGGAAAAAGC
>CM055818.1:61518025-61578511 GCA_029582265.1 Zoroaster sp. YZ-2022
CACTAGTATAAAATGAAGACAAACTTGTAGCTACAAAACACTTAATTAGACAAAACTGGAGAGCTGTTATGAGTTGCTGCTTGTAAGGCGCTCACTCATGATATTTCGCCACAATATCTACCACAAAAACAAATTGTATTTTAAGTCCAATACCTGCATAGTGTAACGGACAGTGTGAGGATTGTGTGTTGAGGTATTTGTGCGCGTGCATCGTGGGCGTGGTTTAGGTCTGCAACGGTGACCACTGTAGTATGTGTGCAGCGCGTGTTGCGCAATTCCGGGCCGTCGTTGTGCAATAAAGACGTGAGTGCAGTTTTTTAAAGCGACAGAGAAAGACGTAAGTTTTTGTCTCAGTAAATTTTAGTTTGTTTGTTAGTGCTATTTGCGCGTGCGTGGAACTGGTCACACACCGCATTAGTCCGTGGGCTACTGCACCCACTTCCCCATGGGGATTTTTAAAGACAAATATTTTGTAAACCTTGACCATAGAGCTATTGAAATCAGGTTGTCTGCAATTTGCCCGGGTGGGTGAGGCTGTGAGGGCGCTTTTTCAAAATAGCCGCCAAAAATCCTGGACCATGCCACATAGGAGGATTTAAAATTTGTTAGTGCCACCTATAAATATATATTGGCAAAATGTTCTCACCACAAGAAAACACTTCTGCAAGGATAGTTAGCTCTGCAGAACTTGTCAAAACTACTTCTACTAGCTGTTCATCCAAATCCTGCATCCTGCATTTCTTCTTTCACTTTTGTTACCTGTCATAATGAGCTCAATCTATCCTTTCGAAATTTTATGAAGCCAACGCTGCTGATAGTTTGCTCTAAAATTTGATGGATTGGTTCTGAAGATACCCTCACGGATTGACTGGCTAGCAATCGCATCTGAAAATTACCTCGCGCAAACCGGTCTCTGAAAACTCGGGGTATGCTAATGCTGTCAGTTCACTGATCGCCTGACCCAGTTCCTGAATGGTCTCTTTCGCACCTTGTCTGTATTTCCTCAACTCCATTAAAGACCATACAAAATGGTAAATATTTTCAACCCTATTTTAAAAAGTAAGTAATTCTAAGCAGGAATCACGAAAAATAAGACTTTAATTTTTTTTAACCCTTCAAAAAACCTTTGAAAATGTACTTCGCCACTTCATGAACCGACAGGCCCGAAAGAAAAGCCGTCGGGTCACTTTCTAATGAGCCTATTTTGATGACGTACACATTGACGGGAGGGCGAACTCTAACTGTTTACTGCGGTACGTTTTGTACACGAAGCACTTCCAAAAGTGTTTTTGAAGGAGTTTCCAAAAGTAGTACTGACCAATTGTGTAGTTCATCATCGTCATTTGATGGACATTATACTGATGCCAAAGTTGGTGGTGACACAGAATCGTATCAAATGAAGCCCGGAATGGACAAAAATCTGGACGAAATCCTGGCGAAAATAGCGAAGAAGATCTCGAGTCTGGCATAAACGCACTTAATAGTACCATATTTTTATTGATTTTTACGAACAAATATTCTAAGAGTAACCAAAGATTTGAATGTCCAGTATTTGATTCGTTGAATTTTGTTATCAGGAAAGTTAATCTCACTACAAAATATGTCCAAATTGGTTTCTTCGTTTTGTGCCGATAAAAATCATCATTTGCGATCTTGCCGGTGCTGTCAACCAGATTCTAATAGTTTGACAATGACCCGGCCCCACGTACGTATACGTATACATGTCCACACTGCACTGGAAACGTCCGTGCACGTATCCGCACACAATACATTAGTTGCATGTCAAGGGGAATCCAATACACACATGTACACAGACAACGCGGCGGCAGCCAGACCGTTGTTAAGACGGCTCCTTTCGAGCTCCTGTAAAAAGTACGTCATATAAACAGGAACAATGTTTGCTGCCGCCATGGGCCGCAAATGCTCAACAGAACGTCACGGATTTCAACCTGTTGGAAGTTTTGCTGAAAATCATGATTTTTTCAGCAATTTCTGATTTGTTTAATGTTTTTGGAATAGCATATAAATAACTGAATACATACTGAACAGTTTTGAGTAAAAATCAAGGCACTTTGCAACTCCCCTATATTGTTTTCTCTTTTCCATCCTCTCCTCGATTAAATAGCACCTTAGTGTCTGGCCTGAGGCTCGTAGCGAAAATGCTGCCGCCTCTGTCGTCCAAAAGCATTGAAGATTTTGCAGGATTCAAAGTGTTCCAGGTACCGGTAGTCTTCCCAGGGCTCCTTCCCTTTGAATTGGTCTGGTACAATCCGGGGTCGTCCTGACCCTCCATTAGTTCTCTGCAATTTGTTCCTAGTTCCCAATAGACTCCTCTTTCCAGGAACATCCTCTGAGGCTTCCAGGAACATTTTCTGAAGCTTTAGTGACCTTTGTTTCTTTTTCACTATCCCGCTCAGCAGTTCCTTCCTCACGCACAGGGGAGTCCTTCGTTAGAGGTTTTGTATCCTCAATCACAGTCGAATGCGACTATGGCGTCCACGTCCTGTTCTTTTCAATATTCCTGCAGGAGGGTCCAAAGGGGCCTCTATCATAACCTGGTGCTGGAGTACCAGGTAAGGAGTCATAAGGCTCGAGGCACCCAGAGTCCAATTCTTGAGGTTATCTGGTGAGTCTCGTGATCTATTGACTTACGTCCATTGTCGAGAAGTTAGTGTCCGTTCCTTCCCTTGGCTTCTAGTCTAGTTAGTCTCTGCTGTGGCATCCAGATTTCCAGCCTTGTTCCAGATCCTTAACTCTTAGCCTCAACTCTTCATTCTACAGTGCGGGAATGAATGCTGTAATTGATGTCGATCTCTCTTTGTGTCCTCCGTGTTCATAGTTGAGGCTAAGGAGTTGTCCCTTGATTTTGTTAGATTATGTTGTCCAGTGTTAGGTGGAGTGCATTTATCCCACTCCTGACACCATTTGTGACGGATTTGCCAAATACCCGGACCGATCATTACCCGGTGGTCACCCAGTTGAGTGTGGTACTCCCTTCAGAATATCCAAGACTGGTGATGTAGGCCTGTTGGGCGGAAATGTATCGCCAAATGCACACGACTCTCACCTCCGCTGGGGACAGACAGGACAGACCATGGACAGGACAAACATGTATAGGAATTATGATGTAGCCTGTTTTATTAGTAAATGAATCACTACGCTGCAACCTGGAATTACCTAGCGCTATTCTAATTTGGTGCAGCCTCATGCTGCGCCCTTTTCAACTACATGTAGCCTCCCAGGTACTGGTGTATCCTTCCGGCTTGATCCCCCTGCTTGTAGACTCCAAGATACGACTGCCTTGACGGACCAGAAAATATTCCAGAGTTCCTCCCTGGTTTCACACTGTGGTCCCACCCTGTATTCTGGCTGTTCTTTCAGTGGCCCACGCTCAATTCGAGGTAGTGCACACTTACTGTAGCCTCCTGTACTGGAGGAAGTACTTTGCACGTCCATCTCAGACAAGATCCAACCAGCAACCGACATACTCGTGCACATTGCATGCCCACAGCATCAAATACTCCACAACCAAATACTCCACCGCCCTCCGTAGTTCGCCCTTCGCCATGTGCATGCCATAGTTCACCCTTCGCCATGTGTAAGCCATAGCTCATTTGCGTTATTATTATTTTTTGGTTTTTGTTTATTTCTTGGGGAGTGGCAGGGTGCAGGGGCGGGCAGGGGAGGGAGGCCGAGGGGGGTATGGAGGATACTCAATCCATCATGGGGAAGACACATTGAGGCGAACTACATACAGGTGATGTGCATTGGGGGTATTTTTTAGGGGGTAATTTGACCCCCCAGTCCCAACTCCACCAGTATTTTTTGTAGACAAGCAGATACTGCAATGGGATACAATAGGCTGCCCAAAAAAAGTAGTCTCCGAAAATCCCCAGCGGGGGAGGGGGGGGGGGGAGGAGGGTTTCGGTCCGTAGCCCATGGACTACATGTTGTATTGTGTATGACTTACTTAGTTGTGTATGACTTGGAATGCATGGGTTACATATGACTTACTGCAGTGCGAACTATGAACAATAGTTGCTTGGAGTAATTGCGGTGCATGCGAAGTGTATCATAAGGGGACTATTGTGAGTAAGAAAATAATACTCTGACACATAGTCCGAATCAAACGTACGTGACATATTGATGAATAAACCAATTAATTTGTGCTGTGCTGATATGATCAAGTTTGGATTCAATTGGGGGTAATTGTGGACTGACATGGGGATTGACAATCAATTAAAAATTGGCGGTAGATTTCCTCCTTGCACCTTGGCCTTGAGATTGCTCTGACTGATCTCCTGTCCGAGAAAATAATCAGGCCTGGGGTGTTCCGCCACAATAGTATGGTCCTCCTGTCGTGAAACCAGCATACAAAATGGGGCCCAATAAGCCTTGTTAGAATTGTATGCATTTGGGAAATAAGCACGGAGGGGGCGGGGGCACTTACCCAAGACCTATGTTACCTGTGCCTCTCTGCTTGGATTTCAGGTTCGCTAAGAAAAGCACAAAGTCCTGTAAAAATGTGCCTCGAGTGCCCCCTAAAAATCTTGGTTTCCTATAAGTACGTCTACAATGAACCGACACCAGTTACGTAAAAATGGTAGTGCAATAGTTTCAAAATCTGGTGGGTTAGCAATATAGTTAGCAGCTCATAACAAAACAGTCATTTCAACATTCATGAAGGGACGATGAGAACTTTAACACAGGGAAAGGAATTGGTGTCCCAGTTTAAGATGAACACTGTGACTGAAAATTACAGGCTTACTTATGCAGCAGCAATTATGACCTTGTCATGTGGGATATTATTTTCAAGCACTGACTTAAGCTAAAACAAGCACTCCGATTCCAAGCCCTGTTTATCGTGTTGATATTTTCTCTTTTATGCATATAACTGACAGATTTACAGCGGCGTCAATTTCTTATTAAAAGTTTGTTTGGGGGAACAGAAACGATAAACCAATGATAATCTTGAAAATGATAAAAAACATACATGTGATATTGCATTTTAAGGTAAACGTGACTAAAACTTGCATGCGCGGATGCACCCATTTATAAACTAATCACAATGTCTAAACTGACATGGGGTGGGGATTATGACCTTTCTTTGAAAATGAAGGGTGAAGATATTTAAAAGATAAGGGTTATAGAAGATAAGGATTACCATTATAATTGAGCCGAGACTCTTTCTTCTTGGTACTTGATGAGTAGATAGACGAGACTGACAAACTGCTGTCGGTATATCCCCACTCTCCAACCCTAGAGGATCACGGCAATCTAAATGATAAAAACAATCAAACAAATAACATTAGTAGGCGACGAGAATGTTCCTTGGCCAATAACTTGACGAGACTGACAAACTGCTGTCAGGTATATCCCTACTCTCTTCATCCCTAGAGGATCACGGCAATCTGAATGATAAAAACAATCAAACAAATAACATTAGTAGGCGACGAGAACGTTCCTTTGCCATTGGCGGTAACTTGACAAGACTGACAAACTGCTTTCAGGTATATCCACACTCGTCATTCGCAGCTGTTCAAGGTAAGCGGAATGATGAAATCAATCAAACAAATACTAATAGTAGGCGACGTCAGATTGTACGTTTCCATGAAATCAAGCAATTTACATAATAAGTTCGTTGGATAATTAGTATACAAGTTATCGAATTGAAGAATTATTCCGAATGAGTCTTGCTAATCTCAAGACTTCATGTTTGCTTTCTAGATCTGTGTAAACCCCTGGATATGCTTAGTCTAGCCACGTATGTATTAGAGGAGCTGATCAGCAGGGGTTGAGGGGTCCTCACACACCTCCCCCAACATGTGGCTGCCATTTGCTGTTTAACTTAAAGGTTGTTGTTTAACTTAAACACACGGTTTGGAGCAGTCTATATCGGAACAAATAGTGAGTTAATGTTGCTACACTGTTTCTTATGACACCAATATATTTCAACTCTCTGGACTCTCTTTCAAAAATCCTGGGCCCGCCCCTGCGTATTTTCTTTTTTACTCAACTTGTTCGACAGACGTATGTTGTAACTTAATAATATTTTGCCATAATGTAAGTATGATTAGCAATTGAGAGACAAGCAACGAAAACGTATGCAATATTTTAAGATGAATAGTCGAATGCTTTAAAGGAACACACTTGTCCCCGCTCGCCGTACAAGTGCTTTCAAGGGAACAATGTTTTTTCTGCAGACGAGTATTGCCGTTACCCGCATGAAGCTGTTATACAAAGGTACTTCATCTAATTAATTCACTCAAGTTGTTTCCATTGCTTGTTATTAATAGCCACTATACTATGTATACACAATCACCTCTCAATAATGGTAGACGGAGTTCACTTCCATGTGTGGCTGGATTTATCACAATTTAGTCAGAAGCAATTAAAGTTTGTGTAAATATTTGAATTCACCGCTGTTGATGGCTTTTAAAGGAAAGTTAAGCCCAATATATATAGGATACGAATTCATATGGGTGAGTGTACAATGGCAAATCTTGTCTGCAGTCCTGTCCTACAGATGAGTCCTACAGATGAGTGATTTTCATCGCGTAAGTTGGACCACTCAATACAATGAGTGGTGCAAATGATTAAAACAATGATTAAAACAAAGCAACCTTGAGGGGGTAGTGATTTATAACGTTTGAAGGGAGTGATAAAATTGATAAAATGTCTGTGAAAGCATCCATACTTAAAATAAAAATAATAAACAATGTCTATATAACCAACATGTGAAAGTTTCAGCGTATTTCATTTACGTTTGTATGTATTCTAGAGTAGGAATATGGATCACAGCTAGGATCTAAATTTTCAAAATTTTCAATTTTATAATACATTCCATTTACAGCAAGTCAGACAAAATAATTCCGTAGCATGTTCGGTACCAATACCAACTTCAATTCAAGTTTTCAGGTAATAATTCAATTTTTTGTGTTATTTATTTGGGACGATTACCAAAGGTGTACATCACTCCCCTTAAATAGATTTTCTTACACGGCTGAAAGTTGAAGGAGAACACTTAGAAAGTTACCGTGCCCCTCAGCATCACTCGCCGTACACTTCACCACCACCGTGTTGTTTTTGGTGAATTCCGTCGCCGGCATTTGACTGCACGACATGGTGAGTGGCTTGCCGGTGTAGTAATCAGTGGCATTGGGGATCGTAAAGATGACATCGGCATCGGGGCAATCTGAAAAGACTGCTCTCACTGTGAATGAACAATTACAAACCAAATTGATTGGCAAAATGTTCTTGATTCTTGATTATTGAAACAAGTTTTTAATTGAAGGCGACGAACATGTGAATGTTCTACCTTATTTCTTTGTGTCATTAACGAATAAATAGTATATAAATAGAATGCATTCAGATTGGTTTGTATATGCATTGTATTGTGGGAAGACCCACATTTCGAATTTAATTCACAGCAGGTCAGACAGAATAATTTCCTATGATGTTTGGTACCAAAACCAACTGCAATTGTTTTTTTTGTTTTTTTTGTTTTGTTTGGTCTTTGTTTTTCGTTTTTGTTTGTTTGTAGTTTGGTGATTACCAAAGATTGTCTTACATAGCTGAACGTTGAAGGAACAAACTTGTGGTGCCACGTGTCCCTCAGCATCGCTCGCCGTACAAGTAACCACTGTAATACTTTTGGTGAAATTCGTCCCCGACATTGGACTGCACGAGACATTAAGTGGCTTGCCGGTGTAAGCATCGGTGGCATTGGGGATCGTAAAGTTGACCATCGAGTCGCTGGATATGATATCAGTATTAGGCAATCTGAAAAGACTGCTCTCACAGTGAATAAGAAACACGTTGTTAATTGAAGGCGACATATTTGGGGGTGAGGGGAGGAGGAGGAGGGAGGAGGAGGGAGGATGGAGGAAGGGAGGGAGGGAGGGAGGAGGAATGCATTGTTGAGCAGTCTCAAAGATAAATATAGCCTTTTCAGGGCTTTTTCAAACATGTCGTTTTTTATGTTCTTAGAAACAACAATATTACCATCAATTCGTTTACTATGTTTTTGAAAACAAGGGCCATAACGCTGGTGCCATTTTGCTCCATTCAAGTATAAATTATATTCTCTACTAAAAAATATAGAACAAAGGAACAAAGGAACAAAGGGAACTTATTCAAACTATAGATATGCTCACTGAAAAAAAAAAAACGGTGTTAAAATTACACCAGTGTTGTCAGTGTATTCCTCCATTGTGTTCACACCACTGAATTGCACATTGTGGTGAATACGAACCATCTGAATACATTATTAGTATTTTCTTTTTATAGAGGGGCTCCCGGCAAATGTTTATAACTTACCTTCCCAATTTTAGAGAGGTTATATAATCATCAAACTAAAAAACGTTTTATTCAATAATTCACTCAAATTATCCAATAAACATAAATCTTTACGAAAATAGGCTTTATCAAAATTTATCATAATGGCTTGTTATTATCATAGATGAATGTATTATATCAGATTTCAATTCAAGCATCGGAAATATATAGTTTTTGATTTCCAGTACGCGGATCAAATGTACTGCAGATGCAACATCATGTTGAAAATGTTCTCTATAATACAGCTCTGACAGCATCATGTTCAATTGTGAACCACCGATTTAATTAGAGTATTTAATAGAGTATTTAGCAATTGTTTCCTACAATAGCTCTGACTATAACTCAAGTGTGTGCCACCATCTTTGTCAGATTGTGAAAATCACTTACCTGTTGGTGCTGCCACTCTTCTGCACAATACTTTAATTCATAGGAACCTATACATGTACAGAAATGGAAACATTACCTCTGCATCCAAGTAGTTCAAAGCGCATACATATGTATCTATACACATGACGGGTTCTATCTGTATGAATATAGTCTGCAGAGCTGCGGGGAAAGTAGACAGTTACTGGTGTGTTACGGTCCGTGTTGCCCTGAAACTGAAGACAGACAACAATAAACAGATACATGTTTATTTTAATTAAAATAAAGCATGTCTAATAGGTGTCTTGAAATCATTATTAGGGAAAAGCAACCATCAATTGTTTTCCTACACTTTTCCCTCCGGGCACCCTGTGTATCGATATTGTGATACATGCGTATTTGGTACCTTTTGTTGCTCAGAGTCGGACTTTGGTCATCCTCATACACAACGATTCGATTGTCAATGGGGACCCCATAAAGGGGGAACAGGTTTACATTTAATGTCTGAATCCTATAATTTCAAACAATTTATATTTAAAACCAAATATCTAATTGTCAGGCTAAAATTTTGGGCAGTTCTAAGTTCTTATTGTCAGAAAATTACAACCATGACTGTAAATCCTTGGACCAAGGTAAAAATAAATTTAAATAAATACATCTATTCAATTCAAGTGATTTTGTCATGGGAAAAATTAAACTTTTCGATATTCCCATCTCGGTCTACATGAGCAACCAGAAAACAGTATATGTTTACATAGATTCGGAAGAGTACTGTACATGAACAATCTTTGAACTAACTTTGTAAGGGTATACGTCATGTTTGGTTGTAAAAAGGATGAATCCATCATTAGGGATTCCATTTAGCTATTGTTCGTGGTAGTTATATGGCATCAACATGACCATCACATTGTGTTCTTCGGTAGTACCGACAGTCCATCAACTTGGCAAGTCATTATGATGCAAAATACCGGATGTGGCATCTTTTAAAGGAACTTGTTTTGCAATATTTCATAATAACATTTTTATGAAATCCTGAATTTTATTTCAAATTAAATAAGTTTTGTTCTCCGTTTTGTTTTCACATTTGATTATAGATGAGATGAAGCAGTATGATTTTATCTGAATATTGAAAAAATGGAAACTTTGGTAAGCTTTCCCTTTTTATCAGCTTTCAGTAATAATTTGTGGAAATACCTCGTTCCGTAAACTTATGATACAGAATCGTACAGTAGAAAAAAACACTTTTTATATTTTATATTTATTCAAATTGCAAATTGAATTGTTAATTATTTATTTTAATTTTTAAACCTCTGTTTGGGGTGTCAGGGTGTCATGCCGGGGGGGATAGTACAGTCTGTCGATGTAACATGTCGTGGCCGAGCGGTCTAGCTACCCGGACCCAAGTTCTGGTTAGCAGCAGAATGTGGGTTCGAATCCCGGCCGTTTATTAACACTTGTGTCCTTGAGCAAGACATTTAACCAATTGCTTTACCCATTAAATGGGTGCCTGTGAGGGCAGGGTTGGTTGATTAGCCCTATATGCGCTGTAGCAACCACCTAGTTGGTGGACATGGTTTGCGCTTACAAGTCCACATTATTATTATTATTATTACTCTTTTGGCTTCGGCCCCACCGACATCCAACTCTAAACTGTGGCTCCAAGTAGCTGCTTGCATGCGGCAGCGGCCACCCCCCAAAATCGCTTCGTCTGGTGGGCTAAACCAAGCGAGGGTAGCCAACGGGTCCAAGCCCTCCGTGAGATAGGGCCTGGTCCCAGCGTGAAGACGGCCCAGGGCGAGTGGGCGGACGAGATATCTCCAGATCCAACCCATAGGCGGGTAAAAGCAAAACGCTGTAGAATGCACCAATGTCATCCACTGCACCCAGTTCCGTCTCCAGCGGTCTTGACTTCGTCTGCCACTGAACCCCCGACGGGCATGAACATGAAGGTGAGGCTGGCGATGCAACCCTCCCTCACTATAATCCAAGTATCAGCGCAAGTCATGACTTCATTGTGTTCACCAACCAAGTCCTGCGGCGATGGGCAAGTGGAAAACTGGAAGGTGCATGAAATCGGGGCATGGAATATTGCGCGCACTCATGGATCGTGTCGAGGCTAACGGACCTGAGAAGGTGACTGCTCTTATCAGTAGAAAACTTGCCAGATACAAGGTTCAGATTGCAGGCCTGAGCGAAACCAGGCTAGCTGAGGAAGGACAACTTGCTGAAGTGGTTGTTGGCTACTCGTTTTTTCGGGATTGGGCGTAAAAACGACGAGCGCCGTGAGCCTGGAGTTGGGTTCTCTGTGAAGTCTGACTTAGTCAGCAAACTCTCTGGACCCCCAAGGTGTACACGACCGCCTGATGATAGTTAGCCACTGCTAGGAAGGTGGCACCACATACTTGTCAGCCCCATGCCCCAACCATGACGAATCCTGATAACAAAAAGATCAGACAAGCTCATCATTCTTAGTGATTTTAACGCAAGGGGTTGTGCAGATCATACATCATGGGAAGGAGCCTTGGGGAAACATGGAATCGGCAGCTGCAACAGCAACGGCATCTTTGCTGGAAACCTGTGCTGCGCATGACCTCCTTATTACCAACTCCGTCTCCGCCTACCTCACCGCAACAAGACATCGTGTATGCACTCGCTCAAAACACTGGCATCTGATTGACTATGCTATTGTGAGGACAGACAAGACGTTAGAGTCACCAAAAGCGTATGTGCGGTGCAGACTGCTGTACCGACCACAGACTGAACATTAACATCAGAATTCAGTCCCCAGGTGGCTACAGGGCCAAGGAGCACACAGACTTTAAAACGTCTTAATGCCTTGGTTCTTCTGAAGGGTACCGCACTCGACTGGGTGACCAATGGGAATTATCAGTCGTAGTTGCTGTCATCCGTAATTATCCGTAGTTGCTATCAGTCCAAATTATCAGTCCAAATTATCAGTCCGTAGTTGCATCTTCTGCAAGCGCTTTGTAACTTAAGGGAAAAAGGCGCTTTATATAAATGCTGCTGATATATGTATGTAGTATTGTGTAAATCCGTCACAAATGGTTGGACAAATGCACTCGACTGAACAAAATCAAAAGGGACAACTAAGTAGCCTCAACTAAGTAACCTCAACAAGGAGGACAAAGAGATCGACTCCCTATCAAAACCATGATAGTGCTGAGGTTCATTTCCTGAATGGAGATGAAGACCAATTGTATACAGCGTTCATACCAGCATATTCTAGAATGAAGAGTTGGAGGCTAAGAGTTAAATTAAGGAACAAGAGCTGAAATCCAGAGGCCACAGCAAAGACTAACTATCAGAAGCCAAGAACAGGAAGGAGGCTTACTCGATGATGGACGTAGATCAGTAGATGAAGGAGACTCACCAGATAAACTCAGGGTGGACTCTAGGCGCCTTGAGCCTTATGACTCCCGCCTAGTACCCGGCACCAGGTACCGATGGAGCCCCTAACCCTCCTCCTACAGGAATATTGAAAAGAACAGGACGTGGACGCCACAGTCGCAGTCGACTGTGATTGCAGAGGATACAAAACCTCTAACGAAGGGCACCCTGTTCGTGATGAAAACTACTGAGGATAGTGAAATATAAACGAAGGTCACTAAAGCCTCCGAGGATGTTCCTGGAAGCCTCTGAAAGAGGAGTCTGTTGGAAACAAGCAACAAATTGCAGAAATTAGGAGGGGGACGTCCCGGATCGTACAGACCAATTCAAAGGAAGGGCCCTGGAAGACTACCGGTACCGGCAAAATCGCTTGGGACGACGAGGAGGCGGCTGCATTTCTTGCTGCGAACCTCAAGGGCCGGGTACTAGAGGTGTTACTTATTAATCGAGGAGGATGGAAAAGAAAACCATAATAGAACATTCTTGAGCGTTGGGCAGAACACTTCAATGATGAAGCGATCACACGTCTGCCTCAGGTGCCGATCAATGAATGCCTTGCAGAACTCCCCTAGTCTTGAAGTGGAGAAACAATCAAGCGTTTGTCCAGCGGGTGGCCCCGGGTGCTTCCAGTTACAGGCACCATAGCAGATGGTCCACATCTGATCAGGAAGCTCAACAAGCTGTTCCGGTCTATGTGGAATCAGGAGGATCCCCAGGAAGCCAACGATTCGAAACCCATACAAGGCAAGAGACGACCGGCAATCTTGCGACAACCACCGAGACATTTCTTTCGCTCTCTGTACGGGTAAAATCTTGTCGGATTTTGCGGTTCCGTCTGACGCTGCACTTGGAACAGAGTTTGCTGCCGGAGAGCCAGTGCGGCTTCAGGAAGGGTCGTGAACTGTGGACATAATTCCCGCCAGAATTCAGGAGAAAGTTGGCGTACCTACTCTCCACCTTTGTAGACCTCCAAAGCCTTCACCGTCTGCCGTGAGGGACTGTGGAGATCATGTCCAAGTTCGGTTGTCCCGTGAAGTTCATCACCATGGTCGGGCAGACACCAATGCGCATGGCATGCTCGCCAAACTGCCAACGAGGAATGTGTTCTGACCATTTCCCACAAAGTTAAGCGGGGGTTGCGTACTGGTTCTACCGCAAGACGTTCTCCGCATGCCCACGATGCTTTCCGATTGATGGCGATGTTGGAATCGATATCCGATACCGATTAAAAAGTTTATGTTCAACCCTCAGCGTCCGCGGCCAACTCGGGCAACTTATTACACAGAGCCCACCATCACTGTCGATGGCCAGAAGCGTGGGACAAGTTTAATAAGGAGCATCATCAAGGGCAGCCAAGTAGCATGCTGAATATGAGTCATGGACGATGTACAGCCGTCACGCAAAGCAACTGAACTTCTTCCACATGAAAATGCCTCAGGAGACTGGGCTCCACATCAAATGGCAGGACAGGATCCCTGACACAGAGGTTCTTCAGAGGGCGTGAAATGGCAATCACCCACACATTGCTGAAGAAAGCACAGCTCAGATGGTTGTGGGCGGCACGAAGTTCTGCATGCCTGATGAACGCCTACCAAAGAGACTGCTCAACGGTGAACTGAAGGTTGAAAAGCGTATTCCAGAGGAAACGTTTAAAGACACAGTGAATGTTTCTTCTGCTGTGGCATCGTCCTGGACACCCAAACATGCAGTTTCTGGCGTGCCCTGGTTAACGCTGGCACCGCAGAATTAGCGAGGCCATGCTGGAAATGCCAGTGTCCATCGAGCAAGATCCGACAGGCCAGCCCCCGACACTCCAGTACCCACACCGACCGGCTATTCACTGCGAAGATTGGCTTGTTCAGTTACTTTCCCACTCACACCATCCTCAAACAACTGAGTACTGAAGTTCGTGGTCATCTTCGCCAGCAAAGACGAACATCAAAGCTCTTGTTTACTAAATCAAAAACAAAATTAGCACAGTCATACACTTACTGGCTATAAGTATTGCAACATCCCCAAAGTTCAGTTTGGAGAACTGTGTTACAATAATTATTTTATTTTATTTACACTAATATTGTATGACTGAGCTACAAGTTTGTCTTCATTTTTATACTAGTGGATTTCTTATTACACCTGGAATCAACTGGACGTTTTATGTGAGTATTGATACATTTGTTTTCTTATAATAAGTGAAAAACAGTTTTTTTGTCTGTCTGTGCAGTAAAAATTTTACTGTTGAGTGTATACACATTTTGGATCTTCATTTTATTTGTGCAGTCAACTCTGATTTGAATTATAACCTGTACTGTAGCTAGAGATTATAACCTGTGGCTTGACCACAAGTTTTTGTTTGGATCAACAACTTTGCGATCAGACAATGGAGTCTACATCCTGTTTATTCTACTCCTGCTATCCAGACCATTTGTGTCTCAATGACTCATCAGTAGATGGCTACAAGATGCAATCTACAGATTGTTCACCTAAAATCCGCCATCTTAAATTCTTGGGACGTCCTATATCATAAGGATAATTCATCTGCCACCTTTTCACCTGGAACTCTTAATTTCTGGTGACATAACCCAAACCCCTGGACCTGAAACACTGATCAACACACCACAAACGCCACTCAGCTCCATAACATTTCCTACAACCGAAATGAACTACTCCAATCTTCGCAATACTGATGTAGTTTATCTTATTCAGCATTGAGTCGAATTGAACTGTCTTGGAATACTGCTAATTCAACCCCAACCACTCCATAGAGGTAAAAAGCTGGTCGCCGTAGAATGGACAGACTTTCTTATTACCAACCCCAGCAGTGAACTCAACCACATCAACAAGCGACATTGGCATAACTTCAACTCCAAATGTTCACGATGTCTAAACTTCAACTCTGTGTCTTGAATACTCAATCCATATGTAACAAATCGGATGAATTTGGTGACTTTGTACTTCAAAACAATTTGGATCTTGTTGCCACGCTAACCGAGACATGGTTTAAACCTAATGATGACTTGCCACCCGTGAGTGTACTCCTGCTGGCTACTCTCTCCATCATATCCCCAGACCAATAAAGACCGGTGGAGGGGTTGCACTGCTCTTTAGGTCCAGTTTATCTGTCAGTATGAAAAGTGTTAACTGACTACCTAACATTTGAATCTCTGCATGCTGAGGTAACGTGCAACTCTAGATCTGTTCGCCTTGTTAATATTTATCGACCAGAAGGGATGTTGATGGTAAACATGTAAACTTCTCCAGTTTTCTGCAGGAATTTGAAAAATTAATTCGTCAATTTTCTCTTACACCCATCTGACATTATTTTAACCGGCGATTTTAACATTCATATGGACATTATTTCAAACAATTATGCAAATCGGTTTAAAGATCTGCCCTCTGCTTATAGGACTTATACAGCACATCACAGCACCCACTCATCGGTATGGTCACTGTCTTGACCTCATGATAACGCGTAAAAATATTTCACCTCTTATCTCGAATATAACTATTCATCCTGGATTATCTGATCATTATGCAATCATGGTAAATTTTGAACCTTAAAAACCTCCCATACCTACCATTTCTGTACCTACTCGCCACTGGAAAAAGTAAATATTAAAGATTTATGTCATGATGTTGAATCTCAACTGGAAAAATGTAAACCTTGAAGATGGTGAGCTGGATTCTTGTGTCAGTCTATTTGAATCTACATTCCGTAACATCTTGGATGATCATGCTCCGCAAAAACTCGAACTGTTAAACTACAATCTGAATCCCCTGGTTCAATGATATCCGTGTTGCAAGGAAAATCCGCCGTCAACTTGAGCGAAGATGGCGTGACAATGGGAAACTTGGAGTACATCGGCAAGAATACTGTAACCAACGTGATATTGTGAAGAACATGATTAACCAGGCAAAAATAACTCACTACTCATCTCTTCTTGTGGAAGATAGCTCTGGTGATCAGAAAAACTTTAACATTGTTGAAAAGTTTCATAAACCCAAAGCTCCAGTGCTTCCATCCACACCGATCAGGACCTCGCAAATGCTTTTTCAAACTTGTTTGTCCAAAAAATTGAGAATATCCGTTCTTTCCTCAGTACCTGCCATTCTATCACAAATACCATCACGCAAGGATCCACAATGTAGACTGTCCATGTTTGAGCTCTACTATAGTTACGGAGATCAAGAAACTCATCATGAAATCGCCATCAAAATCATGTGAACTTGATCCAGTGCCAACTTCGCTAATAAAACAAAATATTGATGTGTTTGCTAAGTATATCACAATGTATTGTAAACAGATCTCTTTCTTCCGGTTGTTTCACTAATAGCCAGAAGGTTGCTCAAAAACCACTCCCAAAGAAACCCAATTTGGACAAGGAAGTTTTCAGAAATTACCGACCAGTAGCGAATTTAAAGTACCTTGGAAAAACAATCGAGAGTTGTTTCATCACGGATCTCTGACCATGTTCGTGCTAATAACCACAACGGACATTTTCATTCAGTCAGTTTACAAACCATTTCATGGAACGGAAATGCTCTTTCTTCGCGTCAACAATGACATTTTATCTGCACCATGGATGAGGAAAATCACTGCATTAGTTTTGTTAGACTTAAGCGCCGCTTTTGACACGGTCGATCATAAAATCCTTCTCCCGCCTTCAATATCATCTTGGAATACATGACAGCAACCCTAGATTGGTGTAAGTCCTACCTTTTAAATAGGCCTCAAGCATGTTTGTATTAGTAACATATCTCCGAGCCTGTTATTCTTGACTATTCTGTACCAGCAAAGGCTTCGTGCTCGGCCCTGATGGTTTACTGTTTATACCTCCAGTTCGTGATATCATTTTGAAGTATAATTTAAATACCATGTTTACGCTGATGACACGCAGCTTTACATTACTTTTTAAAATCTTCTCAAGAACCCGCCGATTCTGCATTAAACACTGAGAAATGTGTTCAAGAGATTCGAAGTTGGATGAGACAAAACTTCCTGAAATTGAACGATGAAAAACAGAATTTGTTCTATTTGGATCATGTCAGCAATTGTCTAAAGTTCTCTTCCATTTATTACAATTGGTGACTCAGATAACCCCTCATTACATGCACGTAATTTGGGTGTTATATTTGACTCGACAATGACTTTAAACCACATATCTCCAACATTGTTCGCATATCATCATTTCATATCAGAAATATAAGCCAGAATTAGGAAATACTTGAATAAAAGTGCTGCTGAACAAATTATACATGCGTTTGTCACACATCACGGCTGAATAGCACGGAATGCTCCTTTACGGTCTCCCGCAAGAATCAAATATCTCGTCTTCAGCACATACAAAACACAGCAGCTCGTGTTGTGACTTTTGTCCAGAAAAGTCATGCCATATCACGCCAATCTTGAAAGAACTGCACTGCTTCCTGTTTCACAGAGAATTGTTTTTAACTTATGCTAATTGTTCTACAAATCTTTTAATAACATTGCTCCTAATTTATATTTCTGAACTGCTAAAGTTCACACTCCATCACGTAATTTGCGCTCAACAGCAACATGTCACTCCTAAAGGAACCAACTTCAAAAACGGAACTGGGGTGATAGGTCGTTTTCTGTCGCAGCTCTGAGACTCTGGAATCATCTTTCAACTAAACTCAAAAATTGTCATAGTATAACCAGATTCAAGTCGATGCTTAAAACTCATCTTATGTCACAACTCTTCAAAGATGATGTATAGTTGTAATTGCATTGTGGGTACATGTATCTCGGTACATAATTTGTTTCCCTATGCTATCATTGTATATTGTTTGTATTAATGTTTCTTCTTTGTTTCCCTTGAGCGCCCAGCAGGGTGGATATGTGCGCTAAAATCTGTATTATTATTATTATTATTACTTAAGACTTCTTGAAAGTGCCTGTGTTTTGAAGTCAATGTTCTTTTTTTACTGTTCTTGCTCGGAAATTATGTAATACACGATCGATGAAATCGGATTAAATGACCATCTCACCTGTTACTGTAAAGTGCTATTTTTGAGCATGTTGCAATACTTTTGGCCAATGAGTGTACATGAAACTAATTGGTGTAAAATAGATGTTGGTATCAAAGCATCCTTGAAATATGTATGTCTAAAGAGCTATTTTTAAAAGTAAAATAAGTAAAACAATTTCTGACCTGAATTGTCAAATTTTCTAAACGCCAAACCGCTTGAGGCTGGATTACGAGCGCCCCTTTTATAACCCCAGAATTGATTTGATTATAAACGCTCAGTGGTGCGTTCTGAGTGTTTATGGGCCATCAAACAAAGTGGAGACAATAAATTATATACTGTCCCGCTCTTTAAACCGATCGACGCGCATGCATGTCTGTTTCATTATACATAATATTCACCGTGGATTTGATAAGACCCAGGCCCGGACGGCAAATGAAATCTTTCCACGATGGTATATCGATGAAGTAAACCCCTTGACATGAATATAGCGTACTCGACAAATTTTGAACCCAATATTTTTTTTTTTCAACCTCCAATTTATATCTAGATCTGCCGCTGCAAAGGAATCGAACAATTTCTCCTTTTTCTCACATCAGAATACCACAGTAAAAGTACATTGTTGCTTATATCCAATCAAAAGTTGTGTTGAAAGATTGTTCATTGACTCTTCCGAATATCAGGCGAAAATTCAACTGAAATGTGCCGACTTTCTGGTCATAAACTTTATCGTTTGTTTTGTCACCCAGTAGACTGAGATGCAATGTGAATGCCGAAAAGGTTTATTGCAAGCCCCTATGGCATTATTGCTAACCAGCAATGGTGACCCATGAGCTTCAGTCATAGGTCCACCAGCCTCGTTGTCACTGTACTTTACTTTATATGACTGCGTCCAATACCCATGATAGTAATTCCCTTGGTGTGATGACGCCAGTGACTGTAACTGACTCGTGCAGGTTTATACGTATCCATGGGTTCTGGATCTATGTAGTATGCACACCAGGCACCTGTACAAATAGAAGGATTGGCGGATTACTGTATATAATTATTGGTTCAGTATGTCTCCAGAATAATATAAAGATATAAAATTTATAGAGGTGACCCCTCCCCAACATAATTTTCAAAACAGGGTCGTACGAGTATGGAGAACGTGTTATTTTGCTTTGGGTTTTTGTGTGTATGTGTTTTCTTTTAAAATTCAGTATTGTAAAAAGGTACGTTTATATAATAATAATGTCCAGCACACAAAATTTAAACAAAACACAAATTTAAAAAAATAAAGTTAATTATTTCAATACTAGATATATAGGCCCAGCACATGCACAGTAACATACAAATCCGTTTCATATAATTGGTGAATTCAGCGCGAAACCCGCTTATAAAAAGGGTCCAATAGGCCTCTTACGCAATGACGCTATGCGATTATGAGGTATTTATTAATTGTTTTGTATATGAATGGTTTAGGACAGAGTAAGGAGGCGTGGACATGTTCCCCATTACCCGAGGCCTATGCTCCCTACACTCCTCTGCTCATTTCAGATTCGCTAATAATAATAATGATGATGATGATGATGATGATGATGATGATGATGATGATGATGATGATGATGATGATGTGTGGACTTATATAGCGCACGTATCCACCAACTGAGTGGTGCTCAAGGCGCATATTATTACCCCTGCTCATAAGGCTCATAAATCATTCCTGAAACCATCTCAGCTCCCTGGGGAGTATACAGCTCAATTGCTGCCATTACAGCGCATATAGGGCTAATCAACCAACTCTGCCCTCACAGGTACCCATTATGCCCTGGGTGGAGAGAAGCAATTATGGTTAAGTGTCTTAATCAAGGACACAAGTGTCACGGCCGGGATTCGAACCCACATTCTGCTGCTAACACCAGAACTTGAGTCCGGTAAGCTAAACCGCTCGGCCACGCTAAGCTTTAAGAAGCTTAGGTTTTTGTGTAAGTTTCGAAATGGTAGTGTAATGGTTGAATCTGGTGGTTTTCAATATTGTTAACAGCCGATAATAAAACAGTCATGTCATAACTTTTTGGAATGCATAAAGACGTTTAATATAATAAACATTGTTTGAATTTGTTGTCTTTCTGTCTTAAAAAAAAATGCGAAAAACTTCAGGAATTTGGAGGGTTTTTGTTTTCAATGTATAATTTTTACGTGCTTTGTCACGCATCAGCGACAAATGGATATGGGCATGAGAATATATCCTCAATTTACCCTAAATGACGCACCTAAAGATATATCATCAACTGGACAGTAACTTAAAAATGAAATTAGCAGTTTGGTGTTTAACTTTGTTTCAGTGAAGGATTCTCTTGTAAAATGCTGAATGTCAATGCGTGATCATATGCGTGGACGTCTTGAGCGCCGTTTTTTGATATGCACAGAATTGTGGTCATCAAAAATGTATGTTGGTATAATAACTCATCCCTAAACTGGAAAAGTTGATGGGGCACAGAAAATGTACAAGAAGAAAACAGTTATTCCAGATGGTTTGTAAAATTGTTTTTAATCTTGAAAATAAAAATATTGTTTAAATTCTAAAAAATAAAATGGTATAATTTGGAGAAGCTCTCAAAAACCTTTAATCAATATTCTTGAAAGACCAATACAATGGAAGGTGGTTTTTGCAAAAAGTACTTTAAAACTTTGAAATGTGTAAAAACTGCTGTTAACATTTTGTCAAATAAATGATTTATTTTCATAACCTTGATATTAATGTTTAATTTTCTCAATAATTATCCACTACCGACGAAGTAAACACCAACAAATTAAGTAGTCTTCGCTCACTTCTTCTATAAGGAATGTGTCCATTTTGAGGATCAGTATTTCTTTAAAAAATCATTGCAAATGCAAAGCATTCATATCTTTTGGTTTCCACAGACAACAGCTCGTTGACAGCATAGAACAATAAAGTCACAGATGTAAACCCCTTACTATTTGTATCTAGTAAAATCAGTGATTAAACAACTTTTTCCACTTTCACAAGCACTAACTTTCCAGTAAATCAACAATTTCACCATGATTTTTTAATTTTGTAACAATGCTAAGCCAAAGGTAAGTGCGTCATTTCACGAGTGCGGCGAATTACGTACATGGACGATATCTGTATTTTTAAATTAGGCTGATAGGGTTTCTCCAATATAACGGAATTATTTATTGATCTGTCAGCTCTGCACAGTTGGGTATTGCCATGACCATCGTCCCTCCCCGTCATAAATTTGAGCGAGCAATGATCTAAACATTTTAACCCAATTGTTTGCAATTGTCAGGCATGGGGAGGGGCACATTAGCCCCCTCCGTAATTTCTTTAATCTTCAGCCAATTTTCATGAAACTTAGTAGGTGTGTTAGATTCAACAAGTATGAGGTCATACATGGAAGTTTGTATGAATACGATACATCACCATTATAAGGCACTTTACAATTTGTTACTTTTTGGTTGTCAAAAACAGTATTTTCTCCATATTTTTCTTAATTGTTATCCATTGGCCATCAAACTTGGCACAGACAAAAGATGCTGTCTTAAGTACAAGTGATATTGTTACGTCACTTAGATCACCACTAAATGACGCTTTGGAGATATTATAACAAATATCATGGGGGAACATTGTACCATATCCCCAGGCTTAATAATGTTATACCAAAAATCATGATAATTTATTCCTCTGACATGTTGTAATTTTTTGAGAAAACGCGAATCAACATTCAAAACTATAATGGATCATCAGCTGAAGATTTCCACATTCGATTGAATGCAAATAATCTGAATGCATTTACAATATTTCCCCCTTAACATGTTGGTTTCTATACATATCTCTCCTTATAAAGGATGAATGCACTAATCCTGAAGGCATATGCGCAGATCCAGGGTCTCTAAAGAGATTGGGACATACGGGTCTCACAACAAACGTATGGTAAATGGACAACGTATGGCGAAAAAACATGCATGTGTATTGAACACTTGAAACTTTTTATTGTTGGAGAAATATTATCCAGGGTAAGTTAATATGACGAGGCAATATGTAAATAATAACTTCAAAGATGCCCACGTAACCATTATAAACTAATCACAATATCTAAACTGTCGGGGTTATGATTTTTCATAACAAATGAATAGAGAAGATATTTAGAAGATAAGGGTTATAGAAGATAAGGATTACCATGATACTTGAGCCGAGAATATTCCTTTGGGTGATAGGCAGACGAGACTGACAACCACTGTCAGGTATATCCCCACTCTCCATCCCGAGAGGATCACTGCAATCTGAATGAGAAAAACAACCAAACAAATAAGATTAGTAGGCGACGTCAGATTGCACGTTTCCACGTAATAAAGCATATGGGATATACAGTTCGATACAAGTTGCATTATCGAATTATTCCAAACGTATCGATTCTTCTTAAAATAATCAGAAGTCCATCGAGCGTGCTAATCTCAAGACTTCATATTCGCGTTCTAGATCTGCGAACATGAATGCCAACCACTGCTTAGTCGAGTCACGTACACCTAATAGGGGCTGATCCAGGTGGGGTCCACTTTAAAAACTTTTTAAGTGACCCTCAGCCGTTTTTAACAAAGCGAACTAATATATTTCAGTGTTTCTGAAATACACAGTCAGTAGTAGTCTACTTCAGAACATTTTTACATAATACATCTCAACTAGGCCTTGGACATACTTGTGTCTGTCAGCATTACTTGCCGTACAAGTAACTACATGGGCGCAATGCTTTTACTGCAGACAAATATTGCCGTTACCTTTTTAAAGCTGTTATTTAATGTATTTTTTTAAAATAATAATTCACTAAAGTTTTTTGGCATTGCTTGACAGCATTGTGGTATACACGCTCGCCTCTCAGTGACGTGAACCGTGTTCCCTTCCATGTGTGGCCAGATTAAACGAAAATAAAATCAAAATGTGGTAAGAATCTTGTCTGCAAACATGTCTGCAAACAAACTATCGCGTCCTGCATATTTTCAGTGAGTGAATTTCGTCCCATAAGTTAGACTGCTGAACACGGTGAGTGGTGCTAGTGTAAGCATTATAGTAGTGCACGGGATAAGCAACGTAAATAATGTTGATTCCCAAAAATATACACAACATCTGAAGGCAACCTTGAGGGTAGTGATTTATAGCACCATTGGTAAATGGACCCCTTGACCCCCCATGTATGAATGCATCCATACTTAAAATAACAAAATAAAAGAGCTATGTATAGAAACCAACATGTGAAAGTTTCAGTTTATTTCATTGTGTATGCATTCTAATGTGAATAAATGTGGTGGATCAAGTCAAACACAATACTTTCTTAGGATGTTTGGCACCAATACCAACTTCAATTCAATTTTTTCAGGTTATAATTCATTTTGATTGATTGATTTATTTAATTTGGGACGACTCCCTTTAAGAGATTATCTTACATATCTGAACGTCGAAGGAGCACAAGTGTGATGCCACGTGCCCCTCAGCATCGCTCGCCGTACAATTCACCACCGTGATGCCAATTGTGAATTTTGTCTTCGGCAATGAACTGCAGGACACGGTGAGTGGCTTGCCGGTGTAGTAATTAGTGGCAATGGGCATCGTAAAGATGACCATCGGGTCGGTGGCTATGATATCGGCATCGGGGCAACCTGAAAAGACTGCTCTCACTGTGAATGAACAATTACAAATCAAACTGATTGTCAAATTGTTCTTGATTCTTGAAACAAGTTGTTAATTGAAGGTGACATATTTGAGCGGGCGGAAGGAAGGAAGGAGGGAAGAGAGGAATGCATTATTGTGATGTGTAACGTTTGAATGGAGTGCGTAGCATTGGTAATATGTCTGTAAATGCATTTCTACTTTATGAGAATAAAACAAATTTCATATGTGAAAGTTTTACTTGGTTGTGTCATTTACGAGGAAATATAATGCATCCAGGTTTGTATGCATTCTAATGTGGGAAGATGGATCATAGCCATGATCCCGCATTTGTATTAAACCAAAACCAACTTCAATGCTAGTAATTTTTTAGATTACAATTATTTTTTTCTTTGTAATTTGGCGATTACCAAAGGTGTACATCACTTAACAATTACAAATCAAATTTGATTGGCAAAATGTTATTGATTCTAATGAAACAAGTTTAAAATGAAATGTTACGCGCCCTTCCAACGGTTGTTCATACCCCCTCCCTCTCCAACGTCAGTCAGCAGCCAGCCAGCCAGTGTTTGGAGGGGGTGGGGCATCCGCGGAGCATAATGGGAGTACTATGGGCCACCAAACCATGACTATTCATGAAATATCTAGGTACCCCTTATCTTAGTACCCACTTAGACACAATTAACACACAACATCAATAATCGCGCTGAATTAAACATTTTGAAAGATATGCACGTGTCATCCAATAGCTTACTTCATTAATGCACAATTGCGTGGCTCAATGTATTGGCGTGATTATCGGTGAACAGCATAAATTAAACAAGCAGCAAGAAAGTAAACAAGAAAGTTTGCTGAATACCAAGTGATTACCATTAACATTACCGTACCTCTTCTCAACGACCTATAATCCGTTTGTTAATCACAAAGATGTGAAACAAGCAGTACTCTTCATAAATAGGATATTTCCTTAATTTGAAGCTGTTAATACATAGATAATTAGTCTCACTTGTATGACAAAGTCAACATTACAATGCAGTTCATTATTTTATTTCGGGAGGGTTGGCCTTTTTTTCATCAGTGAAACAAAACTTTGTCTATTGTGTATTGTTAAATTGAGGTCATATAATACATACATCATTGTCAAACTCCAGCGAATTTTAGTTGCCTCTGAAGGGCTGTTTTGATGATTTTTTTATAAGTTTGAAAAATTACAAAAAAGCGGTCATAACACCTAAGAGCCCTGCTTATGTGAATGCTAGTTCTCAAACATTTGTAGCTCTTTGCCGCACGAGGGCGCTGTTCATATTACGACTTCACCTTCCTACGTTACAAAGCATTTTACACGTGTACAAGCTACACTAGAATCTACGGAAGCGTATTTAGGACATGGCAGAAACAAATTCCCGGATTACTATTTCGCCCGGGCGAATTACTATTTCGCCCGGGCGAATTACTATTTCGCCCGGGCGAAATAGTAATTCGGCAAACATGGTCCTCGAACGTTTGAGGTGACTTTATTTAATTACTTTTTAACTGCTAATTAGGTTACATATATGTTACATATTAGGTTACATATATAAATTTTTAGATTAAAGTCTACACAGGCCTACTCTCTTAAAAATATAAAAGAGTTGAATATTTGATAATTATTAATACTTTTATTGATAGATATTTTCAAAGAGCTGCTTAGCAGAAATTTTGTTGGTTGAAGAAGTATGATGTAGGCAACCAACCAAAGTATATACAATTTGTATACAAACTTTGGCTGGTAACCAATACAACCGGCTAAACAATTATTTCTGCTAAGCAAATTGTTCTGCTGAGCAGATTGTCCAAATTTTGAATTCATATGTTTCTTTTTTTGTTTAATTGGATTTTGATAATGATTGTTGACATTCATATTCTTAAGATGAGTTTTTTTGGCTGTATACATGTGGGACTACATGTTTTTGCATGGCCTATCACTTCACAGTCAAACATGCCTTATTCACTGCTCCAGTATTCATGTTCTCCCATCACTGTATTGTAGAGTGTCATACAGAGTGTCATGTTATATAAATTTTTAATATTCTAAATTATATTTATTTTGCTTGTTTTTTCCATAATAAATAGAATGCTTTAAGATTGGAATAATTTCCTAGGATGTTTGTTATCAAAACCAACTGCAATTGTTTGTTTGTCTTTGTTTTGTTTTTATAATTTGGTGATTTACAAAGGTGTATATCACTCCTTTAACGAACTCTTACATAGCGTAACGTTGAAAGAGAAAACTTGTGGTGCCACGTGTCCCTCAACATCGCTCGCCGTACAATTAACCACTGTAATGCTGTTGGTGAAATTCGTCCCCGACATTGGACTGCACGACACGTTGAGTGGCTTGCCGGTGTAAGCATCAGTGGCATTAGGGGAATCGTAAAGGATGACCATCGGGTCGCTGGCTATGATATCGGTATCAGGGCAATCTGAAAGACTGCTCTCACAGTGAATAAGAAACATCGTTGTTAATTGAAGGCGACATATTTGAGAGGAAGGAAGGAAGGAAGGATGGAAGGAAGGAAGGAAGGAAGGAAGGAAGGAAGGAAGGAAGGAAGGAAGGAAGGAAGGAAGGAAGGAAGGAAGGAAGGAAAGGAAGAAAGGAAGGAAGGAAGGT
The DNA here is from genome assembly GCA_029582265.1 of Zoroaster sp. YZ-2022. Lineage (NCBI taxonomy): Eukaryota > Metazoa > Echinodermata > Asteroidea > Forcipulatida > Zoroasteridae > Zoroaster > Zoroaster sp. YZ-2022. Next base: position 61,544,437 of record CM055818.1, read on the forward strand.
AGGAAGGAAGGAAGGAGGAAGGAAGGAAGGAAGGAAGGAAGGAAGGAAGGAAAGGAAAGGAAGGAAGGAAGGAAGGAAGGAAGGAAGGAAGGAAGGAAGGAAGGAAGGAAGGAAGGAAGGAAAGGAGGAAGGAAGGAAGGAAGGAAGGAAGGAAGGAAGGAAAGGAAGGAAGGAAGGAAGGAAGGAAGGAAGGAAGGAAGGAAGGAAGGAAGGAAGGAAGGAAGGAAGAAGGAAGGAAGGAAGGAAGGAAGGAAGGAAGGAAGGAAGGAAGGAAGGAAGGAAGGAAGGAAGGAAGGAAGGAAGGAAGGAAGGAAGGAAGGGAGGAAGGAAGGAAGGAAGGAAGGAAGGAAGGAAGGAAGGAAGGAAGGAAGGAAGGAAGGAAGGAAGGAAGGAAGGAAGGAAGGAAGGAAGGAAGGAAGGAAGGAAGGAAGGAAGGAAGGAAGGAAGGAAGGAAGGAAGGAAGGAAGGAAGGAAGGAAGGGAGGGAGGGAGAAATGTATTGTTGAGAAGACTCCAAAATATTAAATATAGCCTTTTCAGGGTTTCTCAAACATGTCGTTTTTTATATTCTGAGAAACAACATTACCATAAATTCGTTTACTATGTTTTGAAAACATTAGTGAAATTGCAAACACAATATATAACAGTGAACATTAAAACTTGTAAAGCTTGCATGTTTAAGTTACCAACTTTAAAACACAAGTTTAAATTCGAGTGTGTCGCCACCAACTTGTTTCATTTGTGAAAAAAATCCCTTTTCTTCGGTGGCTGCACAATACTTGTGTAACCTATTGGAACCTACAGAAATGGAAAAATTACCTCTGCATCCAAGTAGTTCAAAGCGCATACATATTCTGTAATGCCACGTGACGGGTTCTATCTGTATGAATCTAGTCAGCAGAGCCATGAAAGTAAACAGTTACTGTGGTGTTTCCGTCCGTGTTGCCCTGAAACTGAAAACAGACAAGGACAACAAACATATTTATATATATTTTTTGAAAATAAAGCATATTTAATAGGTGTCTTGCAGCGAAAGGTTTTCAGTGAAATTAATGAGACTATTGGGAAAAGCAACTATCAATTGTTTACCACCCCTCTATTTCCGGGTCGCCCATATATTAATATCGGAAACATTTTTCATTGTTCAAGGGTCCAGGGCTTTGGCCATGCTCACGCTCACGCGCAGTCATTCGATTGGCCAACAGGGATCCCCACTTATGGTGTGAGTACTGTCACAATTGATAGGGCATATAGCGATGAGGCGATCACTATTAATTTAAAAAAACTTTCAAACACGTTTCAAACACGTCTGAATCTTATAATGTTCAGACAATTTTGAAACTCTTTACTTGTTAGGCCAGCTTCTTCTGAGCAGTTCAGTGACCTAAAATTCTAAAAATGACCACCGTGACTGTAAATCCTCGGACCAAGGTAAAACCAAAAAAAATTACAATACATCTTATAAATTCAAGTGACTTTGTTACGTGAATAAACCTTTTTGATATTCGCAATACATTTTGCTCTAAATTATGAGCGACAAGAAAGTCAGTTCATTATAAGTTATCCCAGAAGCGCAAGTGAAACACGGAAAATATAGCGCTTCTGCGTCCCATATGCCACGAGGCCGAAAAACACATCGTTAATTTGTCACACAGTAGACCAAGATGCAATGCAAAAGTTTAGGCCTATTGAAAAATTGGAAACAGTACAAGTAGGCCCATGCCATATTACTAACCTTCAATGGTGACTCATTGGCTCCAGTCACGTTGATCCACTTAGCCCTGTTGTCAATGTACTTGACTTTATATGACTCCATCCAACACCAGTTATAGGCATGCCTTGTGTGACAATGCCAGTGACTGTAACAGACTAACGCAGGTCCACCTGAATCCACTGGTTCTGATCGCTGTACTCACCAGCCACCTGTGAGATAGAATATCTCTACGGATTCCATACCTAAATGGTTCTGTTTGGCCTGGTTTTTCTATGTAAGTGGGGTGTGTCATTTTTGAATATTATTGGGAAAACCTGAGTGAACAATAATTTTGATATTCTTCAAGGGAGGTGACCCCCGCCATAATCGCTATTGTTCGCTGTATTTAATAGGTCGATCACATTATTTTCAATTGGGTTCTGTATGTGTAATGGCCAATTATAATATCTACCACAGAAACAAATTCAGTATTTGTTATTATTTTTGAGTCTAATGCCATGCAGTACTGGTCCTCCGCTGTAATGAAACCAGCATATAAATAGAGACCCAATAAGCCTTGTTTTAGAATTGTATGCGTATGGATTTCAGATAGAAGTGGCACAGGGGGAGGGGCACTTACTCGAGACCTATATCGCCTGGCCCTTCTGCTTGGATTTCCCAGATTCGCAAAAACCAACACAAAGGCCTCCGTAAAATGTGCCTCATGTCCCCCTATAAAAATCTTTGGTTTTCTCCTATAAGTACGCCTTACAATGAACCGAACCCAGTTACGTAAAATGGTAGTCAATAGTTTTCAAAAATTCTGGTGGGTTAGCAATATGGTTGGCAACTCATAACAAAACCAGTAATTTCAACATTCATAATAGGACGATCAAGAGCAGACTTTAACACAGGGAATGGAATTGGTGTCCCAGTTTAAGATGAACACTGTGAATGAAAATTACTAGCTTACTCATGTACCTTGTAATTACTGACCTGTCATGTGGGATATTATTTTCAAAAGCACTGGACTTAAGCTCAAACTAAACACTCCCATTCCAAGCCCTGTTTATCGTGTTGATATTGTTTCTTTATGCGCATATAACTTTGACAGAGTTACAACAGCGTAAAATTTCTTATTAAGAGTTTGTTTGGGGGAACAGAAACCGATAAAACCCATGAAAAATCTTGAAAATGACAAAAACATACATGTGATATTGCAGTTGAAAGGTAATGGCAGCCATACATTTGAACATTTATGCCATCCGAATTTTTTGGGAAAACGTGAATAAATGTTCAAAAACTATAATGGATATGGATCATCAGCTGAAGATTTCCACATTCGATTGAATGCAAATAATCCGAATGCATTTTACAATATTTTTCTTCTTCTTAACATGTTGGTTTCAGTATATATCTCTCCTATATAAGGACGAATGCATCAAAAGTGATAGGACTTCATGGGCGGATCCAGAACATTTAGGGGGCTGAGGTAAAAGCAATTATTTTTCATTAATACAAAGGGTGCCACCAACTCTCCTATGCACAACGGTTAGTACATTACTAAGTAGGTCACCTCCTTATGTTTATCCCGCACACTGTGGGAATGGGAGTGTTCCCCTCCCCTCCCCTCTCTCTCTCTCTTTTTCTCTCTACTTTTTAAATTGAAGCAGTTTTAGGGAGTGGCTACATGCCCCTTCAGCCCCCCCTCTGGATCCGCCAATGGACTCTTGGACACATCACGCAACTTATCCTGAAGGCATGCGCGTGATCCAGGGTCCCACGTGACCATTTATAAACCAATCACAATGTCTAAACTGTCATGGGTGAGGATTATGACCTTTCTTTTGAAAAATAAAGGGTGAAGATATTTAGAAGATAAGGGCAGTAGATGATCAATGATTACCGTATAGTATTGAGCCGAGAATGTTCCTTTGGGCGACCTGCTGTTGAGTGTATAGACGAGACTGACAAACTGCTGTCAGGTATAACCCACCTCTCCAACCCTAGGAGGATCACACGGCAATCTACGAATGATAAAAAACAATCAAACAACACAATTAGTTGGCGACGTCGGATTCCACCATGTTTCCCACGTAATAAAGCAACTGACCAGCGGCGTAGCCAAGGGGAGGGGGTCTGGGGGAACATTGCCCAGGTGCCCTCTCCACGAAAAACCCTCAGGTGCCCCCCAAAAACAGAAAAGAGAAAATAAAAGGAAAAAACCCATACTCCCTGGGCCTCCCCACTGAAAAAGCGATGCCCCTGTGCTCCTGCACCCCCCACAGAAAAAGTCCTAAGGCTACGCCGCTGGAATTGACATAATAATAAGTTGGATAAACAGTGCAAGATATCAAAGTATCCGAATATTACGCCAAACGGTTTGTTCTCGGCAAGACCGAGCCATCAACCCCTGATGTACATGCAGAAAAACAAAGTTGTGAATCCTAGAATCATGCGCTGGGCGCTCTCGCTACAACCCTATCGGTTTAAAATTGATGCAACATAAAGGGTGTAGATAACATCGGTGCAGACTATCTAAGTCGAAATGTGTAGATAATCAGAAAGTTTTGCCAGAAGAAAATGAAGCATTTTCTTTTTTTGAAGGGAGTGAAATGTCGGAGTATTCCATTTTTTTTTTTAAATCGTTGAAGTTTTCTTTTTGTACATAGTTACTTTCTTGTTTTCTCACACCCCCATAAATGGATTATGCCAACTTGCCCTTTCACAATAACCCGAAGATGTCTTTAGAAAGTGTGGTCTGATCTTAGGTACACCCAATGTACACCCCTATTTCCTTTGTCAACTAGCACCTCAGCAAGCTGCACCCCCAACCTTTGGCTATGGTAATTTAGCAATTGTACTATTTCAGTAGCCTTTTGCTGGTAGTCAAATTCTATTGTATTTCTTCATTGGGCACCAGATAGTCCAATCCACTTAGGTTCTTGCAAGTTAGTTAAGTTTGTTTGTGTGCTGCGAGTTGAGGAGAGAATCAGTTCTGAGATTCAGAGAGGCAGGACGCGTGTTTGTCCATATTGTTTGAATTTGTGTTAATGGAGTTGCCACAAATTCAAACCAACAGGCGAGTGGATGTACAGCCCTCCTTAGGTACCTCGGGCTGGTCAACTCAAAAGTTTGGCCGAGAGCCAACAATACCATCCAGTTTTGACCCAGACTTCACAAGAGAGCAACGGCCTGAAGCTCTATATATTCGGTGAAATTACCATGACCAGTTACCCCCCAGGAACACAACCCCATTAAAGACAGGAATCCTGGACCCGTGAGGCCGAGTCCAGATGTGACGAAAAGCGCAGGGACCCAGTAGGGTCAGACCAGGCGACAGAGTCAGTCCAGATCACGCTCGATCATCCGCCCGCCTAATCTTGTTGTGGGGAAGGTGGTGCAGAAATCTAAATTTGAGAAAATTCATTTCATCTATTTGTTTCAAGTTCAGTATGTAACGTTCAGTTGAAGATGTTTTCGTTTGAGAGTTGATTTTCTTTAATTGAGTTGATTGACTAAAAATTGATTTAGATTGAAGAAGTTAGTTAATCCATGTGGTTGAGTTTATTTTGTTTTTGGGGCTATATTTCATAAGTTTGATTACGTTTTCTATCAAACTTGCATATATCATAATTGTTGTATTAATTGTTGATTTAATTTCAGTTTTATCAAATTAATATGTCCTTACGCTTTTCAATCAGTGTACTAAGCAAGTTTGAGCTTAAATTGAGTTTATATAAATTTAAGTTAATTCATTGAGGAAAGCGACACTCACCATTCATTTCATTTGATTAATTGTAAATATTGTAAATCTTATTATTATTTTTATTTTTGAATAATAATACTCTTGAATTTAATGTTCGTTGGTGCTACAGTGAGTTATTGTGGTCTGTCCCGTGATAGCATACGTATTGTCCCTAGTTGTGCGCAAGGAACGGTGACAAAGTCTTGCTGATGTCAAGACTTCATGTTTGCTTTCTAGATCTGTGTAAACCACTGGATATGCTTTTGGTCTAGCCACGTATGTGTAGACTACACCTGATACACTCCTTCATTATGGCTGCCATTTGAGACCATATGACTTTTTTTAAACAAAGCTAATAACATTATTTTTTGTTTCTCTGAAACACAACAGTTTGGAGCAGTCCCTAAGGTCAGGGCAAATGATGGGCTAATGTTTGCTACACATCGTTTCTTATGACATCATTTATGTTGTAACATAATAATGTATTGCCATGGGTCTAACGTCGATATTGTTGCATTCCCACTATCGTGGGTCAACAAATAATAGTCGGACACACACTTTGTTGTGACAATCTCAATCAATGGGGTTGGTTTATTATTAAAACAATAATAACAGGCACTAAAATAACATGTATGACAGGTGTGGTAGCGTATGGGTACATGTCAATAGTTTAAACTTATATACACTTGTGCTAAGTTGCGGAATAGGGGTGTACGAATACCAACTATTGGGTACAGTCAGTGGGGACCATCGTTCGTTCATGCGGCTTCGTCACTCGGTATACGGTGCGGGCACCAAGCTATACCGAGGAAACGGTCAGCTGGTCGGTCTCGACGACAGGGACTCTGAGGCAGCAGGGATGTCTGGATCGGGGCCGGAAATTATTGTATCAAAACTACATAGCTACAGGCGAATTACCAATGGTCATATCGATACGCTGCACCGTTGGTTCAGCTTGAACGAGGCTCTGGACCGTAATAGTTCGGTATCCCCGCTGTCATGGATTGGATCGAGTCGCATAGATTTCATTCGGAATCGCACTTCCCCGGAGAGATCAGGAAAATCCCGGGTTTATATATAGAAATCTGGGGCCTCAGGAATGAATAAAACATGAGCCTAGTTTAAGCGTCTTCAGCCACGATGAAGCTTGCCTTCCGCGTCTAAGGGTAGAAACGTGTGCAAAATCAGGGTATGGGCAACAGTGTCCTTGTTCATATAAGGCGTAAGGTATTTGACGAAAGTGAAGTGATCCTTAACTTAGAAAAGGAGGGCGTGTTCAAGGGAAAAATGCTTACCGGCATGTTAAGCTATTTGCTTGGATGCTAGCTATTACTGCATGAGAGATGATGGCTGTGCTTGGGTGAGGAGCACTACACATAGGCCAGGTAATGACTTCAGGCAGGTCCAGTCACGGTGACTGTTGGCCGTGGTTCACCCACGAACCGTGTTCAGTGTGAAGGGGTGAAAGTATTCGGAAAAATAGACAAAGTCACGGGACGGCTCTAAGCCACGTGGCGGGAAGGTGTACACCAGGCTCTCACTGGTGTTGCATTATACGTGCGTTGGCGCTGGATATGCATGAGCATAAGTAGCGTCATGTATGGATTACATATTCATAGCGGACAATCGAGGGGTCCCAGACAATCCCTGGAATTAGACTGCTTGAAATTGCATCGTAAGCAAAATATTGGAAGTGGAAGAAGTGAAATAGAGGGCGCAAATATTTACCAAATTAAAGGGTAAGGATTCGTAACAGTATGATTAACTGGCGAGATACAAGAAACAGCTTAATATGCAATATTTTAAGATGTATAGTCAAACGCCTTAAAGGAACACCTTGTCCCGCTCGCCGTACTTGTGCTTTCAAGGGAACATGTTTTTTTCTACCCAGTATTGCCGTTACCTTCTTTAAGCTGTTATACAAGGTGCTTCATATCATTAGAAGCAATTATATATGAAACAATTGGCTATATAAATATTTCAATTCACCGCTGTTGATGGCTTTTGAAGGAAGATTAATTCACAAAATCTATTTTAGGATACGAATTCATATGGGTGAGTGTACAATGGCAGTATACAGTCAAAGTATCGCGCGTCCTGCAGATGAGTCGATAATTGACTTTCATCGCATACGTTGGACTGTAACACAGTGAGTGGTGCTGGTGTTGAACAGGCCTGGGATCAGCATCGTAAGCGAATGAATGATCGGTTGCTGGGATATCGGCATCGGAGCAATCTGAAAAACTGGTATCGTGGATTCAACCAAATGTATTGGAAAGGCGTTCTTGATTAAAAACAAAGCAAGTGATTTATAACGTTTGAGGAGTGTGCACGTGATGCCATGTAAATGCATACTTTACTAAAAATAAAAGAATAAACAAGATATCTATATCAACCAACATGTAAAATTCTCAACTTATTTCATTTACATTTATGCATTCTAAAAGTAGGAAAATGGACCACCGCCATGATCTAACTTTCAAATTTATAATACATTCCATTTACAGCAAGTCAGTGAAATAATTTCTTAGGATGTTTTGGTACCAATGCCAACTGATAAATTTACAGATTGTAATTATTTGTTTGTGTGTTCTTCATTTGGGATGATTACCAAGGTGTACATCATAAAGAGATTTTCTTACACGGCTGAAAGTTGAAGGAGCACACCTGTGGCGGTGCCACGTGCCCCTCAGCATCGCTCGCCATACCTTCACCACCACCGTGCTGTTTTTGGTGAATTCGTCCCTGGCTGACTGCACGACACGGTGGTGGCTTGCTGGTGTGTCTGCGGCAATGGGCATCGTAAAGATAACCATCGGATCGGTGGCTATGACATCGGCATCGGGGCAATCTGAAAACACTGTTCTCACTATGAATGAACAATTACAAAGCAAATTGATTGGCAAAAATGTTCTTGATTCTTCAAACAAGTTGTGAATTGAAGGCGGAAGGAAGAATACATTATTATTATTTATAACGTTTGAAGAATTATTACCATTGAGTAAAATGTATGTAAAGGCATCCATAAAAGGAAGGTCTGGGCCCCACTATGTCCCGTCCCCTAATGTAATAAAATAAATACAATAAATTCCTTGTATAGAAACTAACATGTGAAAGTTTCACCTTGTTTTGTTGTGTCATTACGAAAAAAGTACAAGCCAATAGATTGGTTTGTATGCATTCTAGTGTGGGAAGACTTACATTTTGAATTTCTAATACGTTCGATTTACCTTGGGTGGGCGAATAATAACAGTCTTTTTGTCCCAAAACCAACTGCACCTTGTTTGTGTTTTTGTTGGTGATTACCAAGGTGTATATCACTTCTTTTAACAGTTTGTCTTACATAGCTGAACGTTGAGGAGCAAACTTGTGGTGCCACGTAATCTTCAGCATCGCTCGCTGTACAATTAACCACTGTAATGGTTTTGGTGAAATTTGTCCCCGGCATTGGACTGCACGACACGGTGAGTGGCTTGCCGGTGTAACATCAGTGGCATTGGGAATCAATAAGTTGACCATCGGGTCGCTGGCCTGATATCGGTATCAGGGCAATCTGAAAGACTACTCACAGTGAATAAGAAACGTTGTTAATTGAAGAACCTGTTGAGAGGGAGGAGGGGAGGGACGGAGGGAGAGGGGAGGGAGGAGGGAGGGAGGAGGGAGGGTTTATTGTTGAGCAGAATCAAAATATTAAATATTGCCTTTTCAGGGTTTCTCAAACGTGTCGTTTTTATGTTCTTAGAAACAACAAGAGTACCATCAATTCTGTTTGAACAGGCCAATGACATGAACTATTTTGCTCCATTCAAATATAAAATATATCATCAAATATTATATATTCTCTATCGCAAAGGGTTGAGAGGAGCTGTTATTCAAAATACCGGATATGCAAACGTGTTAAACTTACACCAGTGGTGTCAGTGTACGCTTCCATTGTATTATGTGAGAAACATACATTTGGCGCGCTTATTTTGTGTATATTTAGAGTGGCTGGTTCTCGTACGGCGGTCCACTACCGTGCGTGTGGTGTACTTACTGGTACCCCAGCCGGTGCGTGCGCAGGGAGCATGGGATATAAATGCGTGGCCCACGTAGTTGAAATTCGCGCTTTCTGCTTGTTGCAAGCTTTCTGCTTATAAGTTCTGAGTGTGTCATAATTGTACCTAAACAGCAGGCACGGGAGTTTTAGTTGGGAGGAGCAGCTAGAAAGAGGCCACTAGGTGAGTGTGCATCGCCAGGAATCTCTTACAGTCACAGGTGTGTGCATCCAATAACAATTTCTAATTATCAACGTAATCACTTATAGAACTGTAATTAACTAGTAATTGATTCACTTAATGAGGACACAACACCTAACGGTTTAATGATATTTATTAATCAACGTTTTGGAGTAATTCGCTGGTGCGTCAGATGAACAGTTGTCAGTCCCACTTATTAAGTCAGTCCCCTACCCCTATGTTGTTGTGTGTGTGTGAGCGTGAGAGCGCGATCAGTGTGCGATCCCAGGTGCCGGGGTAGATTTCCCAAACGGAGCTGCTCCTCGGTGTTCTTGGTAGCCGCGCTCGTCAGGAGGCCGAAGCCCTAAGGAGAACGCGGGAATGCGCAGCAGTATTCCACACCACTGAATTCCACGTTGTGATGAATACGAACAATCTGAATACGATATTAGTATTTTCTTGTTATGGGAAACTGGAAGCTATTTAAGAACTTACCTTTCTCCATTTTAGAGGTTATAGAATCAGCAAAACTAAACAACGTTTTATTCCTAAACTCACTGTAAAATATTGTAAAAAGTCTGAAATTAAGCCTAAGGTCCACTAGGAAACCATATGGCCCTCATAAGTTTAAAAATCGCCTTTCTGATGTCACCTTGCAAAGCCACTCAAATTTTTGGCAAAAGCCCTTAAAATAACACCGAAACTATCTGCGCTGTTGCACTATGTCAACGCGTGTGGCAGTGGATCATAGGCTTTTCTGAATTGGAGACAAAAGGGTTTTCGGACAAAATTACTTGTTTAATATGTTACCTTGGGTTGAGATGATAAAACTACGTTATTTAGTTTCATATAACATAACCTCTCTACAAATGAGGAAAGGTCAATTAATATCTGCTTTAGAGCCTCTCTTTAGCGACAGTGACATAAACTGAAACTTTAACATGTTTGTCTGGATACATATTGTTGATTGTTATTAAGTATGTATGATCGATTTCCCATCATTTTACTAATAATTGTATACTGTCTTTAATGTTATTTATTAAAGCAGCTAAACATAAACATGTTTAGATTCCGTATTCCACCATTTGAGCCAATGACATAAAAACAGCTAACAGCAAACACTGCAAAGATAAATTGGTTCAAACGAATTTACTTTAAAAAACAATACTGAATATTAAAATGTTATACGTGAAATGACACGGTTAAACGACCGAATATGAATAATATCGCGTTCTTAAAACCGTTTCTTCTGTTTATAACGCTCTTTTAGCTGCCTCTGTTTCAATCGTTTTCATATTTGTTTTCGTTTTGTGCTTTTACCTTTAAGTAACTCTTATATATATGTTTTTATTTCACAATATTAAATTTTTATTATTAATTTTAAGTCCTGTTAATTGCCTTTTAAGTGTTATTATAATGCCTTGGTTTTATAGTTCTTATTGTGAGGCGCTTTGAGGTTTTTACATAAAGCGCCATGCGTATCTTTATTATTATTATTAATTGCAAATGTTCCAGGTTTATTTTTAAGATAATTCTAATGTACTCTTTATCTGGACTTATCTTCCTTTTATAACGTAGACTATAATTTAATTTTTCTCTTTTCTAAATTATTGTTTACATTTTGTATGTTTTGAGCTTTAAACAAGTTGGGTGAGTTTGGGGAAGGGGTTGACCACCACCCCCAGACAAATATAGGAGGATAATGTGCCTGTATTATCACACCGTATCGTAGCCAGCATATGATCAAAACGTGAAATGAATATTTATAGGCTAATAATTATAATTATTTCAATTAGTAGAGTTATACAGTTTGATGAAAATCATTACTTTGTGAAAATTGTCATAATGGCTAAATGTCCTAAATTAGATTTTAATTCAAACATCGCAAAAGTTGTTGATTTCTTGTACGCTAGATCAAATATACGCTAGATTCAACATCATGTTGGAAATGAAACTACCGCCACCGCTTTGTCAATTTGTGAACAATCAGTTACCTGTTGCGGCTGCCACTCTTCTGCTAAAGTTAATTCAAGGAACCTATACATATACAGAAATACAAACATTACACTCTCTGCATCCGTGGACAGCGCATACATATGTTTCCATTCACTTGACAGGTTCTATCTGTATGAATCTAGTCTGCAGAGCCGCAGGACGGTAGACAGTTACGGTGTGTTACTGTCGTGTTGCCCTGAAGGCAAGACAAACAACAACAAACAGATACATAATTATATGTTTTAACTGGGAAACATAGGGGATTTCATAGGTATCTTATCATTGTCAAGGTTTGGGACTTTGCTCACTACTGACGTGCAACGGTCGATTGGTAATAGGAATCCCCATAAAGGGGACGATATTTTAGACATTTAATGTCTAAATCCTATAATTTTCACACAATTTGTGTTTAAAAACTACAAATCTATACTCGTCGGGCCAGTACTCCTTGGGCAGTTCCGAGGTTCTTATTGTCAGAAAATGACAACTATGACAAAATTAAATAAATACATCTATTCAATTAAAGTGACTTTGTTATGGGGAATAAACTTCTTTCCGAAACCTTTTTGATCTCCGGTCTCCATTAGGCCAAACAAAAAAAGATGTTAGGTTGCCTCCACCGACCGACAAAAAGTACTTTGAAATCTCGGGTCGTTTTGTTTCATTTTGTTTTCCTCCTTCCGTCATTCATAGGCTCATTTGTTAATGGAAACTTACCAATTTTCTTTGTATAAAACATATAATACGTTTGATTTGTGAAATTGTCCACTTTTTTACCGGTAAATTTACCGGTACGAACTCAATCTCTACATGTTTTCAAATCGAATGGCCCCGGCCCTCACGCGGTGCACTGCCTTCGCACACACTGTGTGCCAACGATTGCATTTCAAATCTACACGTTTTCCAATCGAATGGTCCCTCACATGTGTTTTCCAATGGCTTCGCGCACTGTTTTGTATCAGCGATTGCGACTCAATCTACACGTTTTCGATAAATAGCCCTCACATGTTGTGCACTGGCACTTGCACTGTACGCGTGTCCAACGTTGCGACTCAATGCGTTTCAAATCAGATAGCCACTCGCATGTTGCATGTTGAGCATTGCACGCAATATGGATGAATTTATGTCAATCGGCGAAAAGTACAACAAAATGCTTGCTTGGATGCTTTTGTTCTGAAGCAAAATTCCTTTGATAGGTATACAAATGAAAACATGGTATGTGGTTTCAGTTCCAATGCATTTCAATCTTAAAATGACAGTCAGGAGAAAAAATAAATAAATAAATAAATAAAAAATCCCAAGCTAAATGACCCCTTCAAATATTTTCACTGGAGGGCAACTCAACATTTTTTTTATTTGGCCTTATGACCAAACCAGAAAGATCGGTACATGGCTACATAGTTTAGTGTCCAGGGCAATATTACTTGCAACACCATTGATACAGTGTCTAGGGCAATATTCTTTGCAGCACCATTTGGAACAACAGGGCAATATGGGAAAAGGCACAAGAAAAGATATTATGAAATACTGATAGTTCATCAGTACATATCGCTGTCCGTTTACTTGTTTATTTACAGTCCTATGAGAATACTACACATAGATTCTCAGAAGAGTAGATGAACCATCCTTGAACTAACCTTTATAAGGTACATTATTCTGTCATGTGTGGTTGTACAAAAATGAAGAATCTATCAGTTATGTGGCACCAACATGACCGTCACATTCGTATTCTTTGGTTGTACCGAGAGTCCAACTTGGGCAAGTCATCATGACGCATTGTACCGGATGTGGTTTAACACATCTTTTAAAGACTTGTTTTCCACTTTCATAATAACATTTTATGAAATCCTGAATTTGATTTCAATTTAATAAGTTAATATTTGTTCTCCCGTTTGTTTTTCACATTCGATTATTGATGAATCTTATCTGAATCTATTGAGTAGAAATCCAATAGGTAAGCTTTCCCCATTTATCAGCTTTCCTTCAATCAGTAATAATTTGTAGAAAATACCTTATTCAGTATACTTATGATTCCCTTCCTTGATACAGAATCGTACAGTAGAAAAAACACTTTACATTTATGTTGTCAAGCCTTAATGACTGCAAATTAAATTTTAAACTGTTAATTATTTACTTAAACCGCAGCTGAATGAATACTAGAAACCAGATACATTTTGTTCATCAACTCTTCCAAATAGCAGGCGAGAAATTCAGGTGAAATATTGCCGAATCTCTGGTCGTAAACCTTATATCATTTGTTTTGTCACTCGGTAGATCGAGATCCAATGAAATGTCGAGGTTTGTGGAAGTGGAAACAGTGCAAGTAGAGCGTATTTCATATTGCTAACCTCTAATAGTGACCCATCAGCTTTTAATTTCGTAGATCCAATCGGCCCCGTTGCCACTGTACTTTATTTGATATGTCTTTGTATACGAACCACCGGTGCTCCCGCCAATCGTGATGATGCTGCCAGTGACTGTAACTGATTCTTGCGAGTCTACACAGATCCACGGGTTTTGATCGTTGTACTCTGCACACCAGGCACCTGTAGAAATAGAATGATTGGATATCCTAAGGATTGTGTATGTAATTATTGGTGTGGTACGTCTCTGGGATAAACAGACGTTTATATATTTTTAAATTAGGCTTATAAGGTTTGTCCAATACAACAGTATGTTTTAATCTGTGAGCTCTTGGTTTATTTTTAGTGTGTGTGTTATTGTGTGTGTGTGTGAACGTACACACCATTCGTTATGGGGTCCAAAACACAATAGAACAATTGGACCTAAGGTAACTATAGAAAATCTTGTACCCCACAGGAGAATTATAAGGAAAGGGATAATAGAACGAACAAAGGAATTCCCACAAATCAATGTGCGTGTGTGTGTGTGTGTGTGTGTGTGTGTGTGTGTGGAGGCATTGGCATGACCTCGTCGCTCCTCATAAATATGACCGAGCTGTGATCCCTAAAGTTTTAACCCATTTTTGTTGCATTGTCAGGCACGAGGGAGGCACATTTCTTTAATCTTCAGCCAATTTTCATGAAACTTAGTAGATTCAACAAGTATGAGGTCAAACATGGAAGTTTGTATGCATACGGTACATCATCATTATGAATTACTTTTACAATTTTTTTTTTTGATTTTTGGTCAAAACAGTATTTTCTCCATATTTTTTCATAATTTTCATCCGTTGGCCATCAAACATGGGTATAGACAAAAGATCTTGACATTTATTTATTTGTATTTTTTATTTTTATTATTATTTTTTATTGCAATTCGCCCACATAAGGCCAATGGCCACTCAAAGGTGGGGGCTACTCCAGTCATTGAGTTGTTACAACGACTCCACTGAAGAAACCAGCCCCTCCTTTGAAACAAGACGGTTAATAACCAGCCTCTTCACGGTGCGAATAGGACTGGGAGGGGTAACTAGTCCAGAACAAGGCAGTTGATGACTGCCTCTGCCCCTCAAGCAATTATGGTTAAGTGTCTTGTTCAAGGACACAAGTATAAAACCCAGTTTCAAAACCCACGTTCTGCTGCTAACACCAGAACTTGAGGTCTGGTAGCTAGACCCGCTAATATCTCAAGAACGCTTTGTCCGATAACGGTGAAATTTTCTGACTTTTCTAACTATTCTTTAGGACCCCTCACGCAAGATCAATGATAATGGTTATTTATGGTAATTTTTGGAAGACATATAACAAATATTATGGAACTGTTGTGCCCTCTCCCCCAGGCTTGATAGGGTTTAGATGATAATGGTATACAAAAATCATGATAATTTATTCCGTCTGACATGTCATTTTTGAAAGCGTAGATGTTTCTGCAAAACTATAATGGGTCATCAACTGAAAGATTTCCCACATTCGACTGAATACAAAATAATCTGAATTCATTTGCAGTATGTTCTCCTTAACATGAATGCATTTATAGACATTTAATCAAAAACTTTGAATACATAATACCACTTATCCTGAAGGCATGCACCAGATCCAAGTCTCTAAAGGGGTGAGGCATACTGCTAATACAGGGCTCACAAAGGTATGGACAATTGTTGACGAACTTTCAATTTTATCTAGGATAAGTGGGAATATGTAAATAAATTCAAAGATGCCCATGTGACCATTTATTAGAAAGCTAATCACAATGTCTGACTTTCATCGGTGGGTGGGGGTTACCTTATTTCGATTCAACGCCCTCTCTTGGTCGCTTCGCAGTTGGTTCCCTGTTTTTTGCCGCCATTATTGTTTCTGCCATCTTGTCATTGTTATTGCATTAAGCCGTTGTAATTAGAGCTATATTTGACCGTGTATACTCATTCTGGAGTCCTCCATCACCATATTGGCGTTATAAATTTTCTTTACAAATAAGGAGAAGATATTTAGAAGATAAAAGTTATAGAGATAAGGATTACCATAATAATTGAGCGAGAATATTCCTTTGGACGACTCATTGAGTAGATAGACGAGACTGACAAACTGCTGTCGGTATATCCCTACTCTCCATCCCCAGAGAGGATCACGACTGTCTAAATGATAACAACAATCAAACAAAAACAGAATAGTAGGCGAGTCCAGATTGCACGTTTCTACCTGATAAAGCTTTGACAATAATAAGTTCGTTGGAGATACATTATCAAATTACTCCAAACGTGTCGATTCTTCTATCAAAGTCCATCAAGCATTCTGGTCTGAAGAGGTTTGCTAGATAATAAACCCTGGATGTCCAATCACTGTTTAGTCCAGTGACGTAGGTCTAATAGGGAGAAGCTGATCAAGAGGGGTACAGAGTTGATCTCCCAATGTGGCTGCAATTTTTTAATAATTTAACAAAATAATATTTGAGAGACCATAAGACTTAACAAAGCGATAATATATTCATGTTTCTTGAAACACACGGTCTATAGATGTTTATGTTGGAGCTTATAATTGGGTGTATAAGTTAGGAGCTAATGTTACTACACTGTTTCTTATGACTATTACATTCCAACTATCTGGACCGTCTGTGTTTTCTGAGCCCATCCTG
Source organism: Zoroaster sp. YZ-2022 (assembly GCA_029582265.1). Classification (NCBI taxonomy): domain Eukaryota; kingdom Metazoa; phylum Echinodermata; class Asteroidea; order Forcipulatida; family Zoroasteridae; genus Zoroaster; species Zoroaster sp. YZ-2022. The sequence continues at coordinate 61,561,120 of CM055818.1, forward strand.
TACGTGGAGACTTCTGTTGTAATGTTTTGCCATACTGAGAGACAATAAACGAAAACGTAGCTTCCACAATATTTTAAGATGAATAACCGAACACCTTTAAAGGAACCATAGAGAAACACAGTTTTAATAATAATAAAGAAGTGGAGGCAAGTTCCGAAAAACATGACTTGCCAAAGGAACAGCCTGTATACAAAGACAGGTAACAGCGCTAAAAAGAAAGAAAATGCGTAGTATCATATACAACAAACAACAATAACAGTATGCATACGTGTACTGAGATTAACAAAAAGTAATTAGTGAATATATAATAACTTGATGTAGAAATTAAAATAGTTACTGAGGAGACTGTTGAATTAAAAATGACTTGAGTTTGTGTTTACAAACAACATTCAGAAAGTAATAGAGGGCTATTCCATTTGGGGCAGAGAACGTTTTACAAAATATTGAGAGAATCGTTTGACAAGTGGAATATGAACTTTGGTGGAAGTAAATTTTGGATAATTTGAACATCAGAATGTCTTGTTGGAAGCTATTGATATTAGTAAGACAGAAGAAGACTAAGTTTGCGAAACAACAGTCTAGTTTGTTCGCTGAATCGTGCCTTGAGATAATACCAAGAAATCGCCGACAAATTAACAATTCTTGCATGAGAAATCTCCATCGGGATTATAATTGAAAATGAGAAAACTCATAAACTCTCGAATACAGAAGAATCAAGGCTGTTGATTGTTGTGAACTACATGCTAATAAGTATAGCACAAACTACACGTTGTGTATATTCCGTTATAGTAAAATAAAGGGTCTAATGTGGTGGCCCCACAACACGAGTTTGACTGTTAAGAACTATGATGAGTCTATTTATTTATAGTGAAAGAACCCTAGATATAACATAGTGGCAGCGCTGGTTCTAAAGTAAATATTAGCGGACATTCTCATTGAGTTAATGAAGCCATGAGCCTATTCTGTACTGTATGTAGCTAAACGCAGACACACAAATTCAATTTTTTATCGCCAGTTTTTACCGTGTTTTGAGTACGATGGCACAGTCTTCGGTGGGGCGCACTCTCCCAGTTGATCGGTTGGCGTGACATGTACTAACTTGGGTGGAGGACATAGCGACTAGAACTGAATACATTTGCCAATGACATAGCTTCAACAAAGAAATATGTTGAGTGCAGCAGGACATACACTATACAAGGCCATTAAAGCCTGTCAGAACGGATACCAGTATCAGAAAAAACATACACAGAACTTTGTATGAGATGCTGGTTATTCACACTATGGACCAAAGCGTTTATGGTCATAGCTGAACGCTTTTCCTTCTACAAAGCGTGCTTACAAAGCAGGAGAATCAGTTGCCCAACATTGGGTTGAATTACAAACATTGGCTGGTCTGTGTAAACTTGGTACTTTCCTGGATGATGCCCTCCGTGATAAGGTTGGTTTTGTGGCATCTGACAGACTCTGCCCCTTCCCTACGCGACTGATTGGATTTTTGGTGGTAAAGCCACACCACTTGTGAACTAATTGATGCGCCACAGCAAAGGCAATAAACAGGAGCTCTTGTGATCTTTATCTTGAAGAGGGTCACCTATCCTGGGCAAGGGCGTGTGAGAGACACCTGGGCTACTGGGCGCGTCTACCTCATAAGCCACGACAGTGTTTTCGAAGGCCACGATGTCTTGAAGGTATTAAACCCGGAATATAAAGCTTGCCCATATTGTGTAATGCCTTGCTGGATCCCATTCCCCTCCTGCCTCAACTCAAAGAGGAGCTGGAAAAGCAATAGAAACAGGGTCGTCAAACATATTGCGACTGGTGCTCACTTGTAGTAATAACACCAAGAAAACTGTCAAAATTCGATTGTGTGTACTACGTCAGCTTATAACAAAGTCGTAGCCAGGAGGGTTCGTCCTTACCAACCGTTGAGGAAGTTCAGGTAGGATCTCTGGTGCACAGATCTTATCACTGCTAGATGCAAAGCAGGTTTCTGGTGCCGCTTGCAGAAATGTCAGAATCTAACAACATTAATAACTCCCGTTTGGACGTTTTGCTCCAAGCGCCTACCATTTGGCATTACATCCGCTCCGGAAATGTACCAGCGGATCACGAGTGACCTTCTGACAAATCTACCTGGCGTTGGAAGTCACCATGGACGATGCGTTGATAACCGGTTAGACAAAGAGGAACATGATGAGCGACTGTGGGTGCTCAGATTGTGTCAGAAGGCTGGACTGAACTGAACAAAGACAAATGCAAGATCCGCTCAGACGTTGATTTCCTCGGCATGAAACTGGACAAAAAGTAAATTATCACCCCGACCCACTACTAAGGTAGCAGTAATAATACAGATGGCACAACCAGCATCAACAGAAGCGAAGCGACTCGTAGGAATGGTAAACTGGCGCACATTTGATTCCTAACGTATCAACGGTTGCCGCCAGATCCAACGACTTGCTGAAGGGTAACGTCGTTTTACGACCCATCAAGGCCCACCATAGTGGTGCTGATGCGAGCAGTTATGGGATAGGGAGGCCGTATCATCCAACAACATGATGACCAATGAGCCTGTTGCTTACTGCTCCTGAGAAGTCTAACCAGTGCAGAATGAGGTATGCGCAAATTGAAAGGAACTGTTGGCCTCAGTGTGGTCTGAACGGTTTCATATATGAGATCATAAGGTGTGAAACACTGAAGTTCACCAAGGAGATAAAATCGAGTATGATCAATGGTGTCCTCTCCTATGGTGATGGAATCATCATTCCAGAAGATGAGATGCTTCAGAAAATAAACGCAGAGATGCAGGCTGGCCAAGCAATCTGGTGGCCAGGCATTGGTACCGATATTGTCAGTACATCTCTAAATGTGGGCATTTGCCAGCTGAAGCAGCCAGCACAACGAGCAGGGCCACTGATCTCTACATCACTGCCAGAGCTAGAGAGGTCATGGCAGCTTGAATAGCCCGTGAATTGGCTGACGTGAAGGGGAGAGCAGTACACATTGTTTTGGTGGATTACTACTCCAAATGGATCGAAAGTCCATCACCTCAACAAGACAATATCTTTGTCTATCATCAACTATACATAAACCACATTTGCTGATTACGGCATCCCGAGGTGGTAGTGACAGACAATGGACCACAGTTCTTGAGTGAAGTTCAACCAGTTTTCCAAACAGTATGACTTAAAACATGTCACATCTAGCCCTTACTACCCCCAAACCAATGGTCAAGCAGAAGGCAGTTCCTCCGCAAAGATGATGCTTCGTCGAACAGACCCAGTTCAAGCCTTGACGATCTACCGTTCAACTCATACAGATCGTAGTATCTCCATCACGATGGGACGAGAGATGCCTACAAGTACCCCGCAATCTACCACCAATCTTCGTCCTAAGATCGCAAACTCCAAGCAGTTGAAGGAAGCCGGCAAATCACGAAATCAAAAGTGAATTCTACTTCAACCAGAAGCGTGGCGACGGGTGACAGCGATCAGAATACGGACCAAATTAGTCTGGAGTGGGTTGGGTTAAAATCCGGAAGGCTGGTCCTCTGCGTTCTTATACATAATCAGCAGACAGTGCTGATTATCGCAAAATATCTTAATACTCACTCCGAAACCAGGACCTACAACCTGTCCTTGATGTCAGATCCCGTATGACAATACCTCAGGATCCACAACCACAAGTGACCAGACATAATCGCATAGTGAACAAATCCATATGGCACCAGGACTATGTGATGTACTGAACAAACTCTGAACAATGAACTTTGCCCATTCAAATCAATCAATCAATCAATCTCATATTATGTTCATATGCTGAACTCTAGAAATTTGCATTGATCCGGCATTTAAACTCCAGCTTCTTGGAAAACAGACTTGAACATCAAGATGGCGTGAACATTCAAATGGACACTGGTACTATTTGATTGAGGTTTATAAATCATTAATTAGTAGCATCCTGGGAACGGGCTGGTAAAAAGGCGCTCGTGACTTCTCCGCGTGATCATGTGTGGTATTTTCAGGTGTTCCCTCCTGCGCCTTGACTAAAAGGCTGAGCTTACGCCAGAGGGCGTCCGCGGACATCTTGTTCCGGACATAATGGGCCTGCGGACATAATGGGCCCAAAACGGTTCGCTTAAATAATGGTCCTTGCCGACATTATGGTCCAGAACAAGCGTGCTAGTCTCAAGACAAGCTTAGTCCAGTCACGTGGGCAAAATATGGACTAATCCAGGAGGTGGGACTCCTCCAACGGCTTCCATTTGTAAAAGCTTTGGAGACCATCGGGCTTTTTAATCAAAGGAACTGTTTGTTTCTGTAAATACACGGTTTGGAGTACTTTACGCTGGAACAAATGGTGGGCCAATTGATCACAGCTAATATTGATATACTGTTTCTAATGACACAACGTGCATGATAGTTTTCTGTAATAGACCTTGGCCATTGACGTCACAAACTTCAAGTGTCCTCAAGGATAGATTCAGGCTCCAGCCCGTACCATTCAAGAAGTTTCATTTAGATAAAATGTTAGTATGAATATTAATAACATACAGAGGTGACAACAAAACGAATACGCACTATGCAATATTTTAATATGAATAGCCAATTAACACCTTAACCCATGTCCATCAGCATCGCGTGTTCACTTGAGCGCAATGATTTTCTGCAGACAAATACTGCCGTTACCTTCTTAAATAAGCTGTTATATAAGGTTACTTTATATAATTAATTTACTCATGTGTTTTCATTGCTTGGTAGCATAGTGGTATACACGCTCGCATCTCAATGACGGGAATCACGTTCCCTTCTCTCTGTAACTTGATTAAACGAAAAGCAAAGCAAAATTTCGTGAGAATATTTGAATTCACAGCTGTGGTTGGCTTTTGAAAGAAAGTTAAGCCCAAATCTATGTTTAGGATACGAATTCAAATGGGTGAGTGTACAATGGCAAATTTGTCTGCAGTCAAAGTATCGCGTTCTACAGATTTTCAGTGAGAGTGACTTTCGTCAATAAGTTGGACTGCTGCTCAACACGGTGGTGGTGCTAGGTGTTAACATTACCACAGTAGCAGACAGGATCAGCATCGAAGGGTCAGGGGCTGTGATATCGGCATCAAAGCAATCTGAAAAGACTTGTATCATTATGAGTTGAAAATTACAGTCCAAATTAATTGACAAATAATCTTGATTCCAAAGACAAACTTGAAATGATTTATAACTTTTGAAGGGAGTATGCACCATTGGTAAATGGCTGTGTGAATGCATCCATACTAAAATAAAAAAGGATACAAAAGCTATTATAGAAACTAACAAGTGAAAGTTTCTAGTTTATTTGGTTGTGTATGCTTTCTAACGTGAATAAATGGATCAGGGCCGCGTCCCACTTTTGTAATACATTTCAGCAAGTCGGACGTACAATATCTTAGGATGTTTATTAGCCAAAACCAACTTCAATTCAAATTTCAGGCAACATCGTTTTGTTATTTAATTGGGACGATTACCAAGTGCTTAACCTCACTCTCTTCTTATTTTCTTACATAGCTGAACGTAGAAGAGACACATAGCGTTATACGTGCCCCTCATCGCTCGCCGTACAATTCACTCCGTGATGCCAATGGTGAATTTTGTCTCCGGCAATGAACTGCACGACACGGTGGTGGCTTGCCGGTGTAGTAATCCAGTGGCATTAGAGGGATCATAAAGCTGACTGAAGGGTCGGTGGCTGTAAATATCGGCATCAATCTGGAAGCTTTGCTATCACTGTGAATGAACAATTAAATACAAATTGATGTCAAAATGTTCTTGATTCTTGAAACAAGTTGTTAATTGAAGGTGAACTAGACCTGTTGATCTGAGCGGGCGGATGGAAGGAAAAGAGAATGCATCATTGTGATGTCTAACGTTTGAATGGGTGCACACCATTGGTAAAATGTCGGTGATACAGCGAAGGTCTGGACCCCCTTCCTAGTTCTGCCCTTGTTAATATCTATAAATGCATTCATACTTCTATAATACATGCATTCATAATTCATAACCAAAACCATTCAATATAGTAAGTTTACAATTATTGTTTTATTTATGTAATTTAGTTACCAAATGTACTTTTTAGTACATGTAGTCTTGGATGTAGTACCAAACCAACTAATTAAAATTTCCTTTATTTCTTTGTATTATTAATGGGACAATTACAAGGTGTATCTCACTCCATTTATGATATTTTCTTACATATCTGAACTTTGAAGAACACACTTAAGTTACCATGCCCCTCATCATCAACTCTTGCAGTAACTACTGTAGAAGCGTTTGGTGAAATTCGTCTGGCATTGGACTGCACGACACGGTGAGTGGCTTGCCGGTGTAATGTCAGTGGCATTGGGCATCGTAAAAGTTGATCATCGGGTCGGTGGCTATGATATCGTTATCGGGGCAATCTGGAAACACTGCTCTAACTGTAGACCACTACAATTACAAACCAAATTATTGATTGGCAAATAAGATTGGCAAACAGCTGATTTAATATGAAAGAGAATGGAATAATGATGATTTTTGTATTGCCTTTTGTTTTCATTTTCGTCTATTTGTTTCCATTACAATGCGCTATAAATTGCTGCGTTTACGTTGATTGTGCTTGGCAAAAATATAAACCCCGCTAGCATTAAATGTTAAGGAACATATTGGTAACTACGCACATTTGTGGCCAACCTTCTGAAGTCATGGGTTTTACAGTTTTTAACAACCCTCATTGAAGCCAAGGGAGTACGCGTGAGGCAGTAATTACTATTTTTTAATTACAACAACAATTTTCTTTTAGTCAATTGAGCTGAATTTTTATGAACTATCACTGACCCTTCTAAAGAGTGGCTAAACCGGTTCTTATCCTAGAGAGTTCATCCCCGAGGCCAGGGCAACCCACTTACAAATAATGGTCTCTGCCAATAGCCATGAACTTGTGTACAAAACAGCAATGCCATTGTGTATAGCCACTTGCTATATCTATCAATATTACTGGGACTAAATGCAAAACAACATCTGTTTGTGAGCGCCTGACCAGAAATACCCCCAGGGTAATTAGTAGGTAGCCTAGTTCGTTTTTTTTTTTTCACCCTGTGGCTGTTATGTGTCAGTGCTTGTATTGCAGCGCAATACTGATTTCAACGTTTACATGGTTGCAATGGCTGTACTGAAAACCTGTCTGTCTATGGCTGTTTGGTGTATGGATTGTAGTGGATGTGGGAGTGTTGGCTTGGGGCGGGTAGGGGGTACTAATAGTTGTGGTTTACTCTTGTAGTGTTGTGGTGGCCTAATCAAACAGTAAATAGACACCTGCTGGTGCATTTCAGGATGGCAGTTCACTTTTATAGGGTTGGGGCCCGGATTTCGACATTTTTTGGGCAGTCTAAGCGTTGCTAAATTATGAAATGTTTCAAATCTTTGTGGTAATGTGTGTCCAGGAACTTCTATTCATCTGTTCAGACCATTAGAAAAAGATTTGTACTAAACACAATCATTTACCCCAACATAAAACGCCTTCACGTGCGCCCTTCGTGCATCCGTGTAGAATTTCTCTATACGGGTTTCGCTCGATTGTTGACATAATACATATTTTCAAAGGTGATAACTTTTGAACCAGACATATACAGTTGTTTAACAGGTACCGTATCAAAATGAAGCTTATTACGTATAACAGCCATGTATATAACTAAAAAATTATATTTCACCCCATATGACTCATTTTCTGAGAGCTACGTCACAAATGTTCTTGACTTTAATGAACCTGCAAGTTGACTGAAGGCAACATGTTTTTGGGTTAGTACATTTAAAAATGTTTTACGCACTTGCTAAAGGTTGTTCGTACCCTCCACTCCAACGTCAGTCATCAACCAACCATCCAGTGTTGGGGTGGGGGGAAGAGGTAGCAGACGCACTATCGTATTACTTTTCTAGTAGCGCATCCGTGGAGCATAATGGCTACCTTCCCCCCAAATGTTGGGCCTGGCTTACTACCATCAATCAATCAATCAATCAATCAATCAATCAATCAGTAATCAATCAATCAGATCAATCAAATCAATCAATCAATCAATCAATCAATCAATCAATCAATCAATCAATCAATCAACCAATCAATCAATCACATCACATTTATTTCCATACTTCCATAAAATAATTTAAACAAACTTTTATATTAAAAAGTGCATTAAATCACAGATCAAACCATGCTGATTGCATCGGTGTACTAACAAAAGACTACATACGTCAATTATTTCGTATACATTCCCACACCTCTTCTCAACGACCTATAATCCGTTCAACATCACAAAGATGTGAAACAAGCAGTAGGCTTTTTCATAAATAGGATATTTCCTTTATTCGTAGCTGTTAATACATAGATAATTGGTCCCTTGTGTAACAAAGTCAACATTACAATGCAGTTAATCATTTTATTCCGGGCAAGGTTTGCCCTTTTGTTTTCGTTCCGTCGGTGAAACAAAACTTTGTCTAATATGTATTGATAAATTGCGGCCATATACTTAATACATACATCATTATATCAGCCTGCGAAGCAAACACTGATATATTAACATTCTAAAATTCTTTCTTTCTTTCGGTCCAAACGGTCACGGCTGACTAAAATAAAAATGGCCATAACTCTAAAACTATTCAGCCGATTTCAAAACAACTTTGTCAAATCATGGAGGAATAAATGCACCATCGAGGCACTATTCAATAATTTCGACCAACGGTCACCCAGTGGTCAGTAGTGGTCATTTACTATGAGATTTTTGCCAGTGGTCACCTATCGGTCAGCAGTAGTCATTTCATTCTTTACAAAATCTTCTTCTCCCACATTCTTTACAGCCGATTGCAGCCTAACTTGGTCCAATGCTTCATTGACTCGAGTCCCATTGCAGGTGCACACAGATTTCGGTCAGTGATTCTTATCAGGTCAGCAGTGGATCATTTATGAAAAAACCTACGCAAAAAATGTCTTATTCACATTTTAAGTATTATTTCATCTATCTGGGGATTTTCATAAAATTTGGCCGATGGTCATCTAGTGGTCAGTTGTGGTCATTTAATTATAATCAATATTTACAAATAGCTTCTTCTACCACATTCTTCAGCCGATTGCAGCCTAACTTGGGTCCAACGCTTCATTGGCTCGAATACTGAATTTTTGGATGGTCACCTATCGGTCAGAAGTGGTCGTTTTATTACACAAAATTAAAAGGTCGTTTTCACATTTTTCAGTAATTTCATCTATCTGGGGATTTTCATAAAAGTTTGGCCGATGGTCATCTAGTTGCTCAGTAAGTGGTCATTTAATCCAATATTTACAAAATGTTCTTCTCCCACATTCTTTGTGGGTGCAACCTGACTTGGTCAAATGCTTCATTAGCTCGAATACACGAATTTTGGCCAGTGATTGCCCTTATGGTCAACAGTGGTAATTTTGTAAAAAAAAAAAAAAAATATCGTTTTACATTTAAATTTAGTTTATAGGGCTGATATTCGTGTTCGTGACACATTGGCTCTAATTATATCAGCCCTGCGAAGCGAGCTGTTATAGCCAACAATCTAACAATTCTTTCTTCGGTCAAACGGTCACGTGACTAAAATCACGGTCACGTGACTAAAACAAAAAATAGCCATAACTCTAAAACTATTCGGCCGATTTCAAACAAACTTTGTCAAATCTGTGGAGGAATAAATGCGCCATCGGGCATGTCCATAAATTTCGGCCAAAGCGATCCCAGTGGTCAGTAGTGGTCATTTACTGAATATTTACAAAATGCTTCTTCTCCCACATTTTGGCCTATTGCCAGCCAAACTTGGACAGATGCACCATTAAACCCTGTGCTACATATGCGATGTACACAGATTTCGGCCAGTGGTCACCTATCGGTCAGCAGTGGTCATTTCATGAATATTTACAAAATGCTTCTTCTCCCTTCTTTTCCGATTGCAGCCTAACTTGGTCCAATGCTTCATTACTGCAGTCCATTTGAGGTGCACAAAGATTTCGGCCAGTGGTCCTTTATCGGTCAGCAGTGGTCATTTATGAAAAAATACAAAAATATCTTATTCATTTTAAATGTATTTCATCTATCCTGGGGATTTTCATAAAGTTTGGCCGATGGTCATCTAGTGGTCAGTTAGTGGTCATTTAATTATAATCAATATTTACAAATAGCTTCTTCTAGCACATTCTTCAGCCGATTGCAGCCTAATTTGGTCCAATGCTTCATTGGCTCGAATACCTGTGAATTTTGGCCAGTGGTCACCTATCGGTCAGAAGTGGTCGTTTATTAAACAAAATTAAAGGTCGTTTTCACATTTCAATGAATTTCGTCTATCTGGGGATTTTCATAAAGTTTGGCCGATGGTCATCTAATTGTCAGTAGTGGTCATTTAATCTAATATTTACAAAATGCTTCTCTCCCAAATTCTTTAGCCGATTGCAACCTGACTTGGTCAAATGCTTATTGGGCTCGAATACACAGATTACGGCCCAGTGGTCACCCTATTGGTCAGCAGTGACAATTTTGTGTATTAAAAAAATGTCATTTTTAAATTTTAAAATTTTAGTTTATAGGGCTGATATTACGTGCTTAGGTAAACACATTAGCTCTAGTTATATCAGCCCCTGCAAGCAGGCGATATATTATAATCTAAAAGTCTTTCTTCGGTCAAACGGTCACGTGACTAAAACACAGTCATGAGCTAAAATAAAAATAGCCATAACTCTAAAACTATTCTGCCGTTTCAAACAAACGTAAATCATGGAGAATAAATGCGCCATCGGAGCATGTTCTGTTCGGCCAACAGTGCGGTAGTCGTCAAAATTAAGTCAATTTCACTGAATAATTTACAATAATTTCTTCTCCCACATTTTGTGGCCTATTGCGGCAAACTTGGGACAGATGCACCATTAACCTGTGCTACATATGCGATGTACACAGATTTCGATGATGGTCACCTATCGGTCAGCAGTGGTCATTTTCATGAATATTTACAAAATGCTTCTTCTCCCACATTCTTTAGCCGATTGCAGCCTAACTTGGTCCAATGCTATTCATCAGAACTGAAACTCTTGGAGAATAAACAATGGCCGCACTCAGCAGGAGTGTTTCTTATTTTGCTGGCCTTTGTGGGCTCATCAATTTGTCTGTTCGACCTGGCAGATAATCCCTACATGTACATGCTGCGTATACTACTACCATCCCAGTGTAGCAAACATGCTGGGTATCAGTGCACAATTTCATAGGCTTAAATACCCTTGGAACTCACATTACCTACTATGGAGGCTCAATGTCATCTTTCAAATTGATATTTTGGTATATGGAGATGTCATGCTAACCCTGTGGCCCTACTGTAAACAGCGACGTCACCCTTGATAACAAGTTTGTCTATAATGCTGACCGTTTATCTCCCTTAATCCCTTGAAACTGCACCTTCAATCACTGCCCCGGCTTAATAATGAAGTCTGGAGAACAATTGGACCCTCGGAATAAGTGTTCGTCAAAATATCATTCATTCAAAAACCAGAGGAAAGCGAGGGAGGGTCGGCGTAAATTATGGCAAAAAGCGACGTTCCTTGCAGCCAGTCCTACTAACTCACCTTGTTCTATACCTGCAACATTGCTACGAAACACTCGGACTCTCGGTATACACAGAGATCCCAGAACAACTAACATATCTAACCTGGCAAAAATTACATCTTGAAGAATTGGATAAACCCAACGTCAGCTCCTGGAATGCACACTCTCTTAGTAACAAATCCGTTTCTACTGTGAACACATAATGGATAAAATATTGATGTATGTTCATTGTGGAACATGGCTGTCTAACAATGATCCCGTCATTATATCTGAATGTACACCTCCTGGATTTACGTTTGTTAATGTTCCCCCGTAACGGAGATTGCCATGGTGGTGTTGCAGTAATTTTTCAGAACAGCTCTAAATCTCTCACTCGCCAAAATCAGCATTTCGCCTACCACCTTTGAAATTTGCATGCATAACCCGACCCTTTTAAACGTTGTTTTCTTCGTCGTCGTGTACCGCCCGCCTCCCTCACCCAAAGAACCATCTGAAAACTTCAATTTTCCTAAACAGGTTGACGATCTCCTAGATGGTATCACCCTACCCAGTAGCTGTTACTTCTCGGCGATTTTAACACATTCACAGGCCTGATGCGACTGAAATCGAACACATCGCATTCCTGACATCTCTCAATGATGCTGGTCTACCCACAAAACATAACTGAACCTACACAAAAACACGTATACACTCGATCTTCTCATCTCAAACCCGGATGACTCCTTGTTCTCGACAGTGAAGTTTGAAAAGACATTTTGAACTCAAATCATTTCGTAATAAACTGTACCGTGGGTTTCTAAACCAGTCAACACCGCGTTGATCCTTCTAACTCAGGGATTATCGTAACATTGATCATCAAACTGCTAGAAGACCTCAAACTTTCTTTCAATTGTTTTCCCTACTGATGCCTCTCTTGATGATAAGTAAAATTTTATAATTCTAATGTAATTTATGTATTGAACAATCACTGTCCACCTGCTTATAAACAAGTTTAAACCTCAACCCGTTTGGTATACTATTGATATACATCTTGCTAGGCGCAATCAACGCAAACTTGAAAGAAAATGGAAGAAAAGTAATAACCCACATGATCATAATCTTTATCTGGATGAGATGCGATTTTCGAAAATTTGTACATTCTATTAAATCTAAAGTATTACACTGAGCAGCTATCACTATTACTAAAATTGTTTTCAAAACTTTAAATACTCCTGCTCCAACCCGAGGGTTTCCACCTTCCATGTACCATTTCATTTAAAATCTTTCCAAAAAGTTTAGTAATAATTGCTGAAGACAAAATTGTCAAAATCCGGAACACAATTAACTCATCCGGACAGATTACACCCACCTCCCATAATGCAATTGCTCCTGGAAATAAGTGAATTTAGAACAATTAACGAAGCTGAAATTTCGAAAATAATTTAAGAAATCTCCTAATAAATCCTGCGTTGGATCCTCTCCCCACTTGGCTCGTTAAACACAACGACCACCTCCTGCCCATATTTACTTCTATAGCTAACATGTCATTGTCCACAGGGACCCTTCCCTGATACTCAAGGATGCGGTGGTTACCCCACAGTGATGAAGAAGCCCACCCTGGATAAGGATATCTTAAAAATTACAGGCCCGTTTCAATACTGCTTTTCTTTCTAAATTAATTGAAAGCTGCTTTGTTACAAATATCAGATTATATCGGTAGTAATGACTTGTATTGCAGGTCAATACCTTTGAAACCCAATCACAGCACGGAGACAGCCCTGTTTAGTCAAGTGACATCATCCAAGCTTTTGACAATCGGCAGGCTGTTTCATTCGATGGATCTGTCTGCTGCTGACACAATTGATTATGTGTTTTGTTACTTAGATTATCACATGTATTTTGGTTTTCAAGAATAACGTTGTGCCTGGTTCGTCCTACCTTAATAATCGAACATGTGAGTATAGGATCGCCAATGAATTTTTCTGATCCTAGGTTCTTCTTCGGTTTTTGCCCCAAAGGCTCATGTGTCCGGACCTCAGATATTCTTACATACTCAACCTATGTATGATATCATCACACACTTCCTGGTATCAAAGCCCATTTTATGCAGAATGACACTCAGTTGTATTAATGTTGATCCCCGAATACCTGGTAGAATCAGATCGCGCAATTTCCACTTTATCTAAATGCATTTCGGAAATCAAATCATGGATGTTAAAAAACACTCCTCAATGATGACAAAAACCAAGATTTTGTATTGCCAATCCCAACATTTTGCATAAGTTTCAGATATCTCTTTTTTACCATAGGTAAAACTATTATCAAACCATCAAAAAGCCTCAAGGGAATCTTGGAGTAGAATTTGATGATGCAATAGACATGTCCCATCATGTATCATCAATTTGTATAGAGATCTGTTAATTTTCATCTTCGTAATTTATCACGTATCAGAATGTTCATTGATGATAACACATGCCACCATGCAGTCCGTGCTTTAATGCTACTCGACTTGACTACGCTAACTCTCCACTTCTCCATAGGTTCATCAGCCAAAGAAATTAAAAGACTTCAGCAGACTTCAAAATAGGCTGCTAAACTCATATTCCAAGACAAAAAATCTGACCATGTATCCCGCTCCTCCCAACAGCTTCATTGGCTACCTGTACAAAACGTATCGATTTTAAGGTATGACTATTGCACGTTGTCTTTCTAATAATGCCATCTTATCTATGCAGCTTATCTCCTTCTATACCAACCTAATCAATAGTGGATTTCGCCTTTCTGAACTAAGATGCTCTGTAAACCCCGCACTCATCTTTTGTTCTGCAAATAAGGGTTCTTTGCTTCTGCGCCAAATCTGTGGAATTAATCTCTCAGATATTCGTCATACTAGTGAACTTCAGATGTTTAAAAGAAGTAAACTTAAAGACTCATTTATTTTAGCTTTGTTTAGCACATCTTATTTTTATTCACTGTTAATTTTAGAATTACATCTCATTTATTCACTGTTAATTTCAGAAATTATTAGATTTGATCCATTTTGTAAAAGCCTTGATACCTTTCGTGTGTAAGAGCGCCTATATATAAATACTGTGTGTGTAATGCTATTCATTGACTGGAGTCCCATTTGGGGTGCACAGATTTCTGACCAGTGGTCACCTATCGGTCAGCAGTGGTCATTTTCATGAACTCATTACAAATACTTCTTCTCCCACATTCTTTAGCCGATTGCAGCCTCTTGGTCCAATGCTTCGTTGACTGGAGTCCCATTTGGGGTGCACAAAATTTTCAACAGTGGTCCTTATCAGTCAGCAGTGGTCATTTATGAAAAAATACAAAAATATCTTGTCCTTTTAAATGTATTTCATCTATCTGGGGATTTTTCATAAAGTTTGATAGTCTCATCTAGTGGTCAGTTGTGGTCATTTAATTATAATCAATATTTACAAATAGCTTCTTCTAGCATTCTTCAGCCGATTGCAATAACGGTGGCCAAACTTCATTTGGCTCGAATACCTGGGTGTGATGGTCACCTATCAGTCCAAGTGGTCGTTTTATTACAAAAAATTAAAGGTCGTTTCCATTTTTCAATGAATTTCGTCCTATCTGGGGATTTTCATAAAAGTTTGGCCGATGGTCATCTAGTTGTCAGTAGTGGTCCATTTTAATCGTATTTACAAAATGCTTCTTCTCCACATTCTTTAGCCGATTGCAACCTGGCTTGGTCAAATGCTTCATTGGCTCGAATACAGATTTTGGCCAGTGGTCACCTATTGGTCAGCAGTGGTAATTTTGTATATAAAAAAATGTCGTTTACATTTAAATTTAGTTTATGGGGCCCCGATATTAGGTAGCTGGCGGCTTGCAGCCCAAACTAAATTACTATCAAGCCCTGCCGACGAGCTGATATATTAATCTAAATTCTTTCTTCGGTCAAACGGTCACGTGACTAAATCACGGTCACGTGACTAAAAATAAAATGGCCATAACTCTAAAACTGTTCGGCCGATTTCAAAGCAAACTTTTGTCAAATCATGGAGGAATAAATGCGCCATCGAGGCATGTTCATAAATTTCGGCCAACGGTCACCCAGTGGTCAGTAGTGGTCATTTACTGAATATTTACAAAATGCTTCTTCTCCCACATTTGTGGCCTGTGCGGGCCCAAACTTGGACAAATTCACCATTAACATGTGCTACATATGCGGTGTGTGATTTCGACCAGTGGTCACCTATCGGTCAGCAGTGGTCATTTTCATGAATATTTACAAAATGCTTCTTCTCCCATTCTTTGTGATTGCAGCCCTAACTTGGTCCAATGCTTCGGTGACTCGAGTCCATTTAGGGGTGCACACAGATTTCGGCCAGTGGTCACTTATCGGTCAGCAGTGGTCATTTTATGAAAAAATACAAAATCTTTATTACTCACATTTTTAAATATATTTCATCTATATGGGTTTTCTTGAAAGTTTGGCCGATGGTCACCTAGTGGTCAATTGTGGTCATTTAATTATAATCAATATTTACAAATAGCTTCAACTTCTACCACATTCTTCAGCCGATTTACCTTTCTTGTTCCAATGCTTCATTGCTCGAATACATAATTTTTTGGGCCAGTGGTCACCTATCGGTCAGCAGTGGTCATTTTATTTAAAAAAGAACAAAATATAAATGTTCACATTTTCAATGTATTTCATCTATCCTGGGGATTTTCATAAAGTTTGGCCGATGATGGTCGTCTAGTGGTCAGTAGTGGTTATTTAATCAATATTTACAAAAGTAACTGTACACATTCTTTGTCGATTACGCAGCCTAACTTTGTCCAATGCTTCATTGACTTGATCCCCATTTGGGGTGTACACGAAATTTTCGGCCAGTGGTCCTTATCGGTCAGTAGCGGTCATTTATGAAAACAAATTAAAGGTCTTTTTTCACATTTTAAATGTATTTCATCTATCTAGGGATTATCATAAAGTTTGGACGATGGTCATCTATTGGTCAGTAGTGGTCATTTAATTATAATCAATATTTACAAATAGCTTCTTCTACCCATTCTTCAGCCGATTGCTGCAGCCTAACATGGTCCAATGCTTCGTGGCTCGAACCTACTAGACTAATCATCTGGGGATTTTCATAAAGGTTTTTTTTTGGCCGATGGTCTTTTTTTCCAGGTTTTGGTCAGTAGTGGTCATTTAATCAATATTTGCAAAATGCTTCTTCTCCCCATTCTTTAGCCGGTTGCAGCCTGACTTGGTCCAATGCTTCATTGATGAATACACATATTTTTGGGCCAGTAATACTTTCGTGGTCCCTTGATGGTAATTTTTGTTTTTTAAAAAAATAAAAATTTCGTTTTGCATTTTAAATTTGGTTTATTGAATGATATTCGTGCTTCGTGAAGCACGGTAGCTCCCTAGTTGTCAAACTATATTCCTCAGCGCAATTTTATTTGGCTCTGAAGAAGGGCTGTTTCGGCCAGTGATTTTTGTAAGTTTGAAAAAATTTCAAAAAGCGGGCCATGATAACTTGAGTGAATGCTAGTTCTCAATCGTTTGGAGCTCATAGCTAAATATGCAAACGTATCCGAAAACAAATAAGGCTCTGTGCCACACAGGGGCACTGCTCATAAAACGACTTAACCAAGTCCTTCCTATATTACTACGTTACAAAGTATTATTTACACTAAGAATCACACCATGACAGCGTATACGTACATATCAGAGAACCTTTACCTCACTCGTTCGTATCCCACCCCGTTGGGTAGACAACAAATATGTAAACGATTGTACTGGAATAGTTGTTTAGGGAAGGT
>CM055818.1:61579011-61607330 GCA_029582265.1 Zoroaster sp. YZ-2022
CCGATCACCGAAGTTACACGTCGGCCCGGTCAGTACTTGGGATGGGAGACCGCCTGGGAATACTGGAGCCGTAGACTTTATTTTGCTGAAGAGCAGGTATCATTAGTTTAAACATGAAACAACTGTTATGATATTCGTCTACACTACGTTGAATACACCGGTTCTCGTCCGATCGAAGTTAAGCACCGGACCCGGTCAGTACTTGGATGGGAGACCGGGAAATACCGGGTGCTGCAGACTTTCTTATTTGGTTGAAGACAGGTATCAGTTTAAACATACAACAATGGCCGGATATTCGTTCACGACACACCATGTTGAATACACCGGTTCTCGTCCGATCACCGAAATTAAGCAACGTCGGCCATTCGGTCAGTACCTCTGATGGGAGACTCGTTTGGGAATACTGGATGCCGTATGACTTTTATTTTGCTTGAAGAGAAGGTATAATAGTTTAAACATGAAACAATTGCCATACTTTTCTGTCTACGGTCACACTACGTTGAATATACCGGTTCGTCCGATCACTGTCAAGTTACAACGTCGGGCCCGGCCAGTACTTGGATGGGAGACCGCCTGAGAATACTGGATGCTGTAGACTTTTATTTTGCTGAAGAGCAGGTATCATTAGTTTAAACATGAAACACTAAGCTATGATATTCGTCTACGGCCATACTACATTGAATAATACTCGGTTCTCGTCCGATCACCGAAGTTAAGCAAACGTCGGGCCCGGTCAGTACTTGGATGGGGAGACCGTCAAATACCGGGTGTCGTAGACTTTATTTTGGTTGAAGATAGGAACAATAGTTTAACCATAAAACAATTGCCATGATATTCGTTCATGGCCATTACACCACGTTGAATACACCGGTTCTCGTCGGATCACCGAAGTTACAAAATCGTCGGGCCCGGTCAGTACTTGGATGTGGAGACCGCATGGGAATACCAAGTCGTAGACTTTTATTTTGGTTGAAGAGCACGTATCAATAGTTTAAACTTAAAACAATTGTTATGACATTTGTTCACGGCACACCACATGTTGGAATACACCGGTTCTCGTCCGATCACCGAAGTTGCTAAACGTCGGGCCCGGTCAGTACTTTGATGGGAGACCGCATGGGAACAGCGGGTGCCGTTGACTTTTATTTTGGTTGAAGAGTGAATCAATAGTTTAAACTTATAACAATTGTTATGATATTCGTTCACGGCCATTCACTACGTTGAATAACACATTCGGTTCTCGTCGGATCACTGAAGTTAAGCAAACGTCGGCCCGGTCAGTACTTGGATGGGAGACCGCTTGGGAATACCGTGTGCCGAAGACTATTTATTTTACTAAAGAGCAGGTATCAATAGTTTAAACTTAAAACAATTGCTATGATATTCGGGTTCTACGGCCACACTATTAATGTTGAATACACCGGTTCTCGTCCGATCACCGAAGTTAAGCAACGTCGGCCCTGGTCAGTACTTGGATGGGAGACCGCCTGGGAATACCGTGCCTGTAGACTTTATTTTGGTTGAAGAGCAGGTATCAATAGTTTTAAACATAAAACAATTGGTTATGATATTCGTCTCACGGCCATACTACGTTGAATACACCCGGTTCTCGTCCGATCACCGAAGTTAAGCTAAACGTTTTGGGCCCGGTCAGTACTTGGATGCGAGACCGTCAGGGAATAATACTAAGTTGCAGACTTTATTTTGGGTTGAAGAGCAGGTATCAATAGTTTAAACATAAAACAATTGTATGATGTTCCTTCTCGGACGATGGTACTACGTTGAATACACCGGTTCTCGTCCGATCACCGAAGTTAAGCAACGTCGGGCCCGGTCAGTACTTCGATAGGAGACCGCCTGGGAATACTGGAAGCCGTAGACGTTTATTTTGGTTGAAGAGCTCGTATCAATAGTTTAAACATGAAACAATTGCTATGATTTTCGTCTACGGTCACACTACGTTGAATACACCGGTTCTCGTCGGATCACCGAAGTTAAGCCAAACGTCGGCCCGGTCAGTACTTGGATGGGAGATTTCGCCTGGGAAATACCTGGAAGCCGAATGACTTTATTTTGGTTGAAGAGCAGAATCAATAGTTTAAACTTACAACAATTGTTTGATATTCGTCTCACGGTCCGCAGAACCTGAACACACTAGTTCTCTTCCGATCACTGAAGGTTACAAACGCTTGTCAGCCCGGTCAGTACTTGATGGGAGAGCCCTGCATGGGAATACTCAAAAGGTGCGGTAGACTTTATTTTGGTTGAAGAGCAGGTATCAATATTTGGAAACTTAAAATAATTCATATAGATATTCGCTCTACGACCACACTACGTTGAATACACCGGTTCTCGTCCGATCACCGAAGTTGCCAAACGTCGGGCCCGGTCAGTACATGGATGGAGACCGCCTGGGAATGCCGTAGACTTTTATTTTGCTGAAGAGCAGGTATCAATAGTAAATAAACATAAACACCGTGCTATGATATTCGTCTCAACATACTACGTTGAATACACCGGTAATCGTCCGATCACCGGTTAAGCAACGTTGGGGCCCCGGTCAGTACTTGGATGGGAGAGCCTTATGAATACCGGGTGCCGTAGACTTTTTTTTTGGATGAAGAGCAGGTATCAATAGTTTAAACAAAAACAAATGGCCTTGATATACGTATACGCCAACACTACGTTGAATACACTGGTTCTCGTCCGATCACCGAAGTTACAAACGTCGGGCCCTCGGTCAGTACTTGGATGGGGAGACCGCCTGGGGAATACCGGTGCCTTCAGACTTTTATTTTGGTTGAAGAGCAGGTATCAATAGTTTAAACATAAAACACCGTTACATGATATTCGTCTCCGTCTCAACATACTACGTTGGAATACACCGGTAATCGTCCGATCACCAGTTAAGCAGCAACGTTGGGCCCGGTCAGTACTTGGATGGAGAGCCTTATGAATACCGGTGCTGTAGACTTTTTTTTTTGATGAAGAGCAGGTATCAATAATTTGTTAAACATAAACAATCGGTCGTGATATTCGTCTACGGCCACACCACCGTTGAATACACCGGTTCTCGTCCGATCACCGAAGTTAAGCCAAACGTCGGCCCACCGGTCAGTACTTGGATGGGAGACCGCCCGGGAAATCCCGGATGCCGCAGACTTTATTTTGTTGAGAGTTGATTCTGGCTCAACGTTGATTTGTTTTCGCGATCGACGATTGTCGGTGATATTCAACGGCATGGCCGGAGACGAGTCATGGCAATTGTTTTACAAGTTCCAGTTGATACCTCGCGTCAACCAAAACAAAACGACCATCACCCGGTTTTAGTAGGTTCTTTTGCATTCAGTAGCCTTGATCGCTCAGAGCGTCAAGTTCACGCACTCTTGCGATCGGATGAGAATCGGCGTATTCACCGGGCCGCAGACGGTCATAGCAATTTCGTTTTAAGTTTAAAATATTATGATACCAAAGCCAACCAAAATAAAGTACTGCAGGCCCGTTATTTCCTGATGGTCTTCATCTGCGGCGCGGTCGGGCCCGACGAAGCTTAACTTCAGTGATCGGAAAGAGAACTGCGCATTCAACGCTCGCCGCAGACGCATCAACAGCTGTTGTGTTTAAACTATTGATACTCGTTTTTCAACTGCGATCACAAAGTTCGGCACCCGCATTTAGCAGTCTTCCATCCGTGAGCGATTGCCGCTCAAAACAGCAACGCTAACCGGTGTCCCACGAGTCCTGCGCATTCAACGCAGTGGCCGCAGACGATTACAGCACCGTTTCACGTTCTCACCAACCGATATGCTGAAGTCTTCCAAACACAGTTCACGGCATCCAGTATTCTTCCCAGGAGGTTCCATCATTCGCATGATCGTCTCGACGTTGCGACAACCAGTGATCCGATAGTCCGAGTATATATTCAACGGGTGCGGCCGCAGACGAATTGGCGGCATACTGTTTTCGACAGCGAAGATGTTGATACCAGCCTTCAACCGTAAAAACAAAAGTCCGGGAACACCGCGCCGTTGACTTTTATCTTTGCTGAAGAGCGGCATCAATAGTTTTAAACTTATAAACACCAGCTATGATATTCGTTCACGGCACACATCATGCTGAATACACCGGTTCTCGTCGGATCACCTGAAGGTTAAGCAACGTCGGGCCCTGTCAGTACTTGGATGGAGACCCTTTGGGAATACCGCGCCGAAGACTTTATTTTGGTTGAAGAGCATGTATCAATAGTTTTAAACATAAACAATTGCCCGATATTCGTCTCCACACATATACTATTGTTGAATACACCGGTTCTCGTCCGGATCACCGAAGTTACAACGTCGGCCCGGTCAGTACTTGATGGAGACCGCCTGGGAATACTGGAAGCAGTAGACTTTTTATTTTGGTTGAACAGCAGGTATCAATAGTTTAAACATGAAACAATTGGTATGATTTTCGTTCACGGTCACACTACGTTGAATACAGTTCACCTCGTCGTATCACCGAAGGTTAAGCAACGTCGGGCCAGGTCTGTACTTGATGGAGACCCTCTGGGAAATACCGTGGTTGAATACTTTTTATTTTGCTGAAGAGCAGGTATCAATAGTTTTTTTAAACTACACAACAATTGTTTGATATTCGTCTCACGGCCGCAGAACGTTGAATACACCAGTTCTCTTCCGATCACTGTGTTAAGCTTCTGTCGGCCCGGGCTCAGTACTGGGATGGGAGACCGTATGGAAATACCGGGTCGGTAGACTTTACCGGTTGAAGAGCAGGTATCAATATGTTAAACTTAAAACAATTGCTATGATATTCTTCTCACTTGGCCACACCACGTTGAATACACCGGTTCTCGTCCGATCACCGAAGTTAAAGCAGCAACGTTGGGGCCCGGTCAGTACTTGGATGGGAGAGCCCCATGAATACCAAGCTGGATTTTTTTTTTTGGATGAAGAGCAGGTATCAATAGTTTAAAACATAAAACAATGGCCGTGATATTCGTTCACATTGGCCACACCACGTTACTGAATACACCGGTTCTCGTCCGATCACCGAAGTTAAGCAACGTCGGCCCGGTCAGTACTTGGATGGGAGACCGCCTGGGAATACTAGATGCCGTAGACTTTTATTTTGGTTGAAGAGCAGGTATCAATAGTTTAAACATGAAACAATGCTTATGATTTTCGTCTACGGCCACACTACGTTGAATATACCGGTTCTCGTCCGATCACCTGAAGTTAAGAACGTCGGGGCCGGTCAGTACTTGGATGGGAGACCGCCTGGGAATACTGGATGCCGTAGACTTTTATTTTGGTTGAAGAGCAGGTATCAATAGTTTAAACATGAAACAATTCGGTGATATTCAAGTTCGCTACGGCCACACTACATGTTGGAATACACCGGTTCCCGTCCGATCACCGAAGTTGTTAAGCAAACGTCGGGCCCGGTCAGTACCTCTGGATGGGAGACATCCTGGGAATACTGGTGTCCCGTTGACTTTATTTTGGTTGAAGAGCATGTATCAATAGTTTAAACTTAAACACCGTGCTATGATATTCGTCTACGGCCACACTACGTTGAATATCAATATCGGTTCTCGTCGGATCACCGAAGTTAAGCAAACGTCGGGGCCCGGTCAGTACTTGGATGGGAGACCCTTTGGGAATACCGCTGGGTGTTGAAGACTTTTATTTTGGTTGAAGCAGCAGGTATATCAATAGGTTTTTAAAACATAAACAATTGCCATGATATTCGTCTCCCGGCCATACTACGTTGAATACACTGGTTCTCGTCCGATCACCGAAGAAGCAACGTCGGGCCCATGGGCTGTACTTGGATGGGAGACCGCCTGGGAATACCGGGTGCCGTAGACTTTATTTTGGTTGAAGAGCAGGTATCAACAATAGTTAAACATAAAACACCGCCATAGGATATTCGTCTCCGGAAACCATTACGTTGAATACATAACTGGTAATCGTCCGATCACCGAAGTTAAACGTTGTCGGGCGGGGCGGGTATTTGGATGGAGAGCCCTATGAATACCGGGTGGGCCCGTAGACTTTTTGTTGATGAAGATAGGTATCAATAGTTTAAACATAAAAACAATGGCCGTGATATTCTGTCTACGGCCACTACGTTGAATACACGGTTCTCGTCCGATCAACCGAAGAAGCAAACGCTGGTCGGTCATACTTGGGATGGGAGACCGCCTGGGAATACTGGATGTCAGGACTTTATTTTGGTTGAAGAGCAGGTATCAATAGTTTAAAACATGAAACCCAATTGCCATGATTTTCGTCTACGGCCACACTACGTTGAATATACCGGTTCTCGACCGATCACGGAAGAAGCAACGTCAGGGGCTTTGGTCACATTGGATGGGAGACCTCCATGAATACTGGATGTCGTAGACTTTATTTTGGTTGAAGAGCAGGTATCAATAGTTTAAACATGAAACAATTGCTATGATATTCGTTCACGGCCACACTACGTTGAATACACCGGTTCTCAACCGATCACCGTTAAGCAACGTCGGGCCTGGTCAGTACTTGGATGGGAGACCGCTCAAATACCGGTGCGGTAGACTTTATTTTGTTGAAGAGCAGGTAACAAACAGCTTAAACTTACAACAATTGTTTGATATCTGCTCACGGCCGCAGAACGTTGAATACACCCGTTCTGTCCGATCGAAGTTAAGCTTCGTCGGGCCCGCCGTAGTTACCGGAGACCGCCATAGTCACTCGCGGTAGAGTTTTATTTTGCTGAAGAGCAGGTATCAATATTTTAAACTTAAAACACTGTTAAGGATATTCGTTCACGGCCACACTACGTTGAATACACCGGTTCCGTCCGATCACCAAAGTTAAGCAACGTCGGGCCCGGTCAGTACTTGGATGGGAGACCGCTTGGGAAATACTGGTGCCATAGGACTTGTATTTTGGTTGAAGAGCAGGTATCAATATTTAAAACATGAAACACCATGATATTCGCCCCGGCAACAGTTATTGTTGAATACACCGGTAATCGTCCGATCACCGAAATTAAGCAACGTTATCTGGTCAGTATTCTGGATGGAGAGCCCCTATGAATACCGGGTGTCATAGACTTTTTTTTGGGATGAAGAGCAGGTATCAATAGTTAAATATAAAACAATGGCCGTGATATTCGTCTACGGGCCAATAATTACGTTGAATACCGGGCTCGTCCGATCACCGAAGTTAAGCAAAACGTCGGGCCCGGTCAGTACTTGGATGGGAGACCGCGTGGGAATTCTGGATGCGGTAGACTTTTATTTTGGTTGAAGAGCAGTTATAATTAGTTTAAAAATGAAACAATTGCCATGATTTTCGTTCACGGTCACACCACGTTGAATATACCGGTTCTCGTCCGATCACCGAAGTTAAGCAACGTCGGGGCTGGTCAGTACTCTGATGGGAGACCGCCTGGGAATACCGATGTCCCGTAGACTTTATTTTGCTGAAGAGCAGGTATCAATAGTTAAACATGAAACAATTGCTATGGATATTCGTCTACGGCCACACTACGTTGAATTGATGAGCGGCGATATTCGTTCATGGCCACTACGTTGAATACACCGGCCTTCGTCGGATCACCGAAGTTAAGCAAACGTCGGGCCCGGCCAAATTTCGATGGAGACCCTTTTAAATACCTGGTGCCAAGACTTTATTTTGGGTTGAAGAGCAGGGTATCAATAGTTTTAAACATAAAACACCATGATATTCGTCTCCGGCCATATTACGTTGAATACACCGGTTCTCGTCCGATCACCGAAGTTACAAACGTCGCACCGGTCAGTACTTGGATGGGAGACCGCCTGGGAATACTGGAAGCAGTAGACTTTTTATTTTGGTTAACAGCAGGTATCAATAGTTTAAACATGAAACAATTGCTATGATTTCGTTCACGGTCACACTGATGTTGAATACACTGTTCTCGTCCGTATCAACGGTTAAGCAAACGTCGGGCCAGGCTTCAGTACTTGGATGGGAGACCCTCGGGGAATACCGGTGCCGGAATACTTTATTTTTGGTTGAAGAGCAGGTATCAATAGTTTTAAACTTGAACAATTATTATGATATTCGTTCACGGCCACTACGTTGAATAATAATTTGTTCTCTTCCGATCACCGAAGTTACAACGTCGGGCCCGGTCAGTACTTGATGGGAGACCGCTTGGAACAACGGGGTGCCGTTGACTTTACTTTGCCAGCATATGTATCAGTTTAAACTTATAACAATTAAGTTATGATATTCGTCTACACACTACGTTGAATACACCGGTTCTGCGTCGATCACCGAAGTTAAGCAAACGTGGGGCCCGGTCAATGGCACTTTGGTATGGGAGACCCCTGGGAATACCGGGTGCCGTAGACTTTATTTTGGTTGAAGAGCAGGTATCAAAATTAATTTAAACATAAAACAATTGCCATGATATTCGTTCTCGGCCATACCACGTTGAATACACCGGTTCTCGTCCGATCACCGAATTGGCAACGTCGGGCCCGGCTGGGTACTTGGGATGGGGAGACCTGGGAATACTGGAAGCTGTAGACTTTTATTTTTGGCTGAAGAGCAGGTATCAATAGTTCAAACATGAAAACAATTGTTATGATATTCGTCTACGGGTCATTAATTACGTTGAATAATAACCGGTTCTCGTCCGATCACCGAAGAAGGCGGGCCCGGCGATTGAATGGGAGACCGCCTGGGAAAATGCCGGATTTTTTTGGGAAGACACCCATAAATTTTAAAAAAAACCCATATTTTCTTTCCCGGGCCATACACGTTGAATACCCCGGTTCTCGTCTGATCACCAAAGGGCAACGTTGGGCCCGGTCATATTTGGGAGGGGAGCCCCCATGAATACCCAATCCCGTGATTTTTTTTGGGATGAAGAGAGGTATCAATATTTTTAAAAAAAAACAAGGGCCCGATATTCGCACGGCCGCAAAACGTTGAATACACCGCCCCGTCCGAATTAAGTTTCGGGCCCTCAGTACTTGAGGGGGAGACCGATGGAATACCCCGGACTTTTTTTTTGGGTTGAAGAGCGGGTTTCAATAGTTTAAACATAAAACAATGGCCGGGATATTCTTTCAGGCCAAATTTGAATAACCGGTTTCGTCCGATCCCCGAAGCAACGTGGGGGTCAACTTTGGGGAGACCGCCAAACTGGCCCGTAGACTTTTTTTTTTGGGTTAAAGAAGGTATCAATTTTTTAAACATAAAAAATTCGATATTCGTCTCCCCATACTACGTTGAATACCGGCTAGTCCGATCCCCGAAGTTAAGCAACGTGGGGCCCGGTCAGTACTTGGAGGGGGAGCCCCCAAACGGAAGCCGTAGACTTTTTTTTTGGTTGAAGAGCGGGTATCAAGTTTAAAAAAAACAATGGCCGCGATATTCGTCAGGCCAATTACGTTGAATACACCCTTTCCCTTCCGATCACCGAAGTTGGGGAACGTCGGCCCGGCGACCGGATGGGGACCCGCCGGGGAATACGGGAACCAGACTTTTTTTTTGGGTTGAAGAGCGGATAAAATTTTAAATAAAACAATTGTGTTTTTGACCCCCACATACGTTGAATATCCGATTCTCGTCCGATCCCCGAAGTTAAAACGTCGGGCCCCGGTCGGATGGGAGACCGGGGTACGGATCCCGTAGACATTAATTTTGGTTAAGAGATAAAAATTTTAAACATGAACAAAGGGATATTCGTTAGGCAACACTCGTTGAATACCGGTTCTCGTCCGATCACCGAAGTTAAAACGTCGGCGGGTCAGTACTTGGATGGGAGACCGCCAATACGGGATACCGACTTTTTTTTTGGTTGAAGAGCGGGTATCAATATTTTTAAAACAAAAAACACCGAGATATTCGTTCCCCATACTACGTTGAAACACGGTTCTAGCCCGACCCCGAAGTTAAAACGTGGGGCCCGGGTCAGTATTTGGGAGGGGAGACCTGGGTACGGAAGCCGTGACTTTATTTGTGAAGAGCATATCAATAGTTTAAAAAAAAACAATCCCCCGGATATTCGTCTACGGCCCAATTACGTTGAATACACCGGTTCTCGTCCGATCACCGGTTGGGGAACGTGGGGCCCCTTTAACCGGAGGGAGACCCCCGGGGAATACGGATACCGTAGATTTTTTATTTTGTAAGAGCGGGTATAAAAGTTTAAACATGAAAAAATTCCGTTTTTGACTAGGGCCAATAGTTGAATATACCGATTCTGCCCGATCCCCGGAAACGTGGGGCCCGGGTCAGTACCGAGGGAGACCGCCTGGGAATACGGAGTAGACTTTAAATTTTTTGAAGAGCAGGTATAAATAAATTAAACAAAAAATTTATGATATTCGTTACGGAACACTACGTTGAAAAACCCGCTCGTCCGATCACCGAATTTAAACGTCGGCGCGGTCATTTGAGGGGAGACCGCCGGGAATACCGGGGCCGTAGACTTTTTTTTTGGTTAAAGAAGGTATGTTTTAAACATCATTATGATATTCCCCGGCCATACTATTGAATACCGGTTCTCGTCCGATCACCGAAGGCAACGTCCCCGGTCAGATTTGGGATGGAGCCCCTAATACTGAACCCGTGATTTTTTTTGGTTGAAGAGGTACTGTTTTTCATGAAACAATTGTATGATTTTCTTCACCCACACACGTTGAATACCCCGGCTCGTCGGATCCCCGAAGATACAATTTGCCCGGCGACTTGGAGGGGAGACCCTGGGAATACCGGGTAAAGACTTTTTTTTGTGAAGACAGGTAAATATTTTAAAAACAAACAATTTTTTGGATATTCCACCCGCACAACGTTAAACCCCGGTTCTCGTCCGATCATAAGTTGCTTCGTGGGGCCCTTACTTGGGGAGACCCAAATCCCCCGTGACTTTTTTTTGGTTAAAGAGGTATAAAAGTTTAAATTTAAAAATTCATTTTTTCGTCTATGGCCCCCTACGTTGAATACACCGGTTCTCGTCCGATCACCGAAGTTAAAAGGTCCCCGGCGATTTTGAAGGGGAGCCCGCCTGGGAATCCCGGGTGCCGAGATTTTATTTTGGTTGAAGAAGTTCAAAGTTTAAACATAAACCAAAATATTGCCCGGCCAAATTTTTGTTGAATACAGTTCTCGCGATCACCAAAGGGCAACGTTGCCCGGTCAGTATTTGGGATGGGGGCCATGAAAGATCCCGGATTTTTTTTGGATGAAGAATTAGTTTAAAATAAACAATGGGTGATATTCGTCTAGGGCCCGCCCCGTTGAAACAGGTTCGTCTGATCCCCAAAGAATTTTCGTCGGCCCGGTAAAGGGAAGACCCAAATACCGGGGTAGACTTTTTTTTGGTTGAAGACAGGTACTGTTTAAAATAAAACAAGGGCCCGGATTTTCGTCAGGCCAAACGTTGAATACACGTTCTCGTCCGATCACCGAAGTTAAAACGTCCCCCCGGTCAGATTGAGGGGAGACCGCCGAATTGATCCCAGACTTTATTTTGGTTGAAGAGCAGGAAAATAGTTTAAACATGAAAAAATCCATGTTTTTGACTACGCCACTGTTGAAATCCCGATTTCGTCCGATCACAATTTGAACGTGGGCCCCCGGCTCCCGATGGGAGACCGCCAATACGGGTGAAAAAAATTTTTTAAAGGGGGTATAATAAAAACATGAAACAATTTTATGATATTCGTTCACGGAACATACGTTGAATACACCGGTTCTGTCCGATCACCGAATTTAAAACGTCGGGCGCGGCGTATTTTAGAGACCTGGGAATACCGGCGACTTTATTTTGTTGAAGAGCAGGTATAAATAGTTTTAAAATAAACAATTGCAGATTTTCTCCCCGGCCCTACTACGTTAAAATTTGGTTTCGTCCCCCCGGTAAAGTCCCCTTAGTACTTGGATGGGAGACCTAAATACGGGAAGCCGTAGACTTTATTTTGTTGAAGACGGTTAATTTATACGAAAAAATTACGATATTTGCACCCCCAATATTGAATACCCCGGCTCGTCGGATCCCCGAAGATAAGCAACGTCCCCGGTCGGATGGGAGCCCCTTGGGAATACCGGGAAGACTTTTTTTTTGGGGTTGAAGAGCGGGTTTTAAAAGTTTAAATTTACAACAATTGATGATATTCGCACGGCCGCACAACGTTGAAACCCCGGCTCGTCCGATCAAAAGTTTCGTCGGGCCCCGATTTGGAGGGGAACCCAGGAATTTGGGTGCCGAGATTTTATTTTGTTGAAGAGTGGTATCAATAGTTTAAACTTAAACAATTGTATTTTATTCTTTTTAAACACTACGTTGAATACACCGCTCGTCCGATCACCGAAGTTAGGGGTCTTCCCGGTCAGTACTGAAGGGGAGACCGCCGGGGAAAAATTCCCAGATTTTTTTTTGGTTGAAGAGTAGCTACAAAGTTTAAACATAAACCAATTGCCATGATTTCCCCCATCCCACGTTGAATACACCGGTTCTCGTCTGATCACCAAAGGGGAAAACGGGGCCCTCATAAGGGCCCATAAATAACCCATTTTTTTTTTGGACGGGTTATAGTTTAAAAAAAAACAATGGCCGTGAATTCGTTCACCCACACTAGTTGAATAACGGTTCGTCCGATCACGAAGAAAACCGGGCCCGGTAAATTTTGGAGGGGAAACCGGTGCGTTGACTTTTATTTTGTTGAAGAGAGGTATCAAAGTTTTAAACAAAAAAACAAATGATACGTCTCCGGCCATATACGTTAAATTTTGGCCCTCGTCCGATCACCGAAGTTGAACGGGCCCGGTCAGCACTGGATGGGAGACCGCTGGGAATCGGGCCGTTGACTTTATTTTTGTTGAAGACAGGTATCAAGTTTTAAACATAAAACAATTGTATGATATTCCCGCCATACTATTAAATACACCGGTTCTCGTCCGATCACCGAAGTTAAGCAAACGTCGGGCCCGGTCAGTACTTGATGGGAGCCCCTTTGGGGAAAATACCGGTGCTGAACAATTTTTTTTTGTTGAAGAGAGGTATCAATAGTTTAAACATGAAACAATTCATGATATTCGTCTACGGCCACACACGTTGAATACACGGTTCTCGTCCGATCACCAAAGTTAAGAACGTCGGGCCCGGTCATACTTGGATGGGAGACCGCCTGGGAATACTAGATGCCAGACATTTATTTTGGTTGAAGAGCAGGTATCAATAGTTTAAACTTAAAACAATTGGATATTCTTTCAGGGCAACCTACGTTAATACCCCGGGTCTCGTCCGATCCCCGAAGTTAAGCAACGTTGGGCCCGGTAAGTATTTGGATGGGAGACCGCCGGGGAAAATCCCGGGCCGTAGACTTTATTTTGGTTAAGAGCGGTACCAATAGTTTAAACTTAAAACAATTGCTATGATATTGTCTACACACACTTCGTTGAATACCCCGGGTTTCTCGTCCGATCACCGAAGTTACAACGTTGGGCCGGCGTACTTGGATGGGAGACCCCCTATGAAACCGGGTGCCGTAGACCTTGGGGATGAAGAGCGGGAACAAAAGTAAACATAAAACAATGGCTATGATATTCGTCTAACTACGTTGAATACCCCGGTTCTCGTCCGATCACCGAGTTAGCAACGTCGGCCTGGTCAGTCTTGGATGGAGACCCCCTGTGAATACTAGATCCAGATTTTAAATTTTTGGGTTGAAACGGTATAAATTAAACAAAAACAATTGGATCGCCCCAGCCACCCCAGTTGAATAACCGGTTCTCGTCCGATCACCGAAGGCAACGGGGGGCCCGGTCGTACTTGAGGGGAGAACCCTGGAATCCCGGGTCCGAAACTTTTTTTTTTGGGTGAAGAGCAGGTATAAAAAGTTTTAAACTTAAAACAATTGTTATGATATTCGCAACACAGGAATACACCGGTTTCTCCGATCACCGAAGTTGGTTTGGGCCCCGGTCGTATGAGGGGGACCATGCACCGGGGTCCCGTAGATTTTTATTTCGGGAAACGGTACCAATAATTTAAATTTAAAAAATTGTATGATATTCGTTCTAATATTGTAAAACCGGTTCTCGTCCGATTACTGAGAAAACGTCCCCTTCAGTACTTGGAGGGACCCCTGAAATACGGATGAACTTTTTTTTTTGGTTGAAAAAGGGGTATCAAAGTTTAAACATGAAACAATTAGTTTTTCCACCATTGTTGAATATCCCGTTTGTCCGATCACTGAACTTGCAAAGTGGGGCCCGGTCAGTACTTGGATGGAGCCGCCTGGGAATACGGGATCCCGAGATTTTTATTTTGGTTGAAGGGGGTATCAATAGTTTAAAGATGAAAAAATTGTATGATATTCGTCCCCACACACGTTGAATCCCGGGTTTCCCGTCCGATCCCAAAGTAAAACGTCGGCCCGGTACGGGGGAGACCGCCGGGGAAACCCGGCCCGAAACATTTTTTTTTTTTTTGGACGGTATCAATAGTTTAAACAAAAAATGATATTGCACGGGCCACACCGTTGAAAAGGTTCTCGTCCGATCACCGAAGAAACAAGGGGGGGGCCAGGTCAACTTGGAGGGGAGGCCGCAGGGGAATTTCCGGATTTTTATTTCGGTTAAAGAGCAATTTTTCAAAACAATTGCTATGGTATTTTCCCGCCACACAGTTGAATACACCGTTCTCGTCCATCACCAAATTTAAACAACGTGGGGCCCCGCGTTTGGATGGGAGAGCCTAAAACCCGGGGTGCCGGACTTTATTTTTTGAAGAGCGGGTTTAAAAATTTTAAAAACCCCAAAAACTTCGATATTCTTTCCCCGGGCCAAACTACGTTGAATACCGGTTCGTCGATCCCGAAATTAAACTTGGGGCCCCGGTAAACGGAGGGGAAGCCACTATGAAACCCGATGGAATTTTTTGTTTGGATGAAGGGGGAAAAAATTTTTAAACAAAAAACAAGGGCCCGGGATATTGTCTAACCACGTTAAAAAAAATTTGGGTTCGTCCGATCACCAAAGGTTAAAACGTCGGCCCCCGTCAGTTTGGATGGGAGACCGCCTGGGAATACTGAGTGCTGTAGATTTTTATTTTGGTTGAAAAAAGGTATCAATGTTTAAACATGAAAAAAAGCCATGATTTTCTCCCCCAAAATACGTTGAATATCCCTTCCCTCGTCCGACCCTTAAAAAACGTGGGGCCCGGTCAGTACGATGGGAGACCGCCGGGGAATCCGGGGTGCCTTAGATTTTATTTTGGTTGAAGAGCAGGTATCAATGTTTAAACTTAAAACTTGTAGATTTTCGCCCCAAAACCTTGAATACACCGGTTCTCGTGATCACCGAAGTTAAGCCGTCGGCCCCGGTCGTTTTTGGGAGGGGAGCCCCCGGGGAAATACCGGGGCCGCTTTTATTTTGGTTGAAGAGCATTAAAATTTTTAAACATAAAACAATTGTATGATATTCGTCTGGGGGCCCACTACGTTGAATACCCCGGCCGTCCGATCACCAAAGTTAAAAACGGGGGGCCCGGTCAGATTGGAAAGGAGACCCTGGGAATACGATGCCGTAATTTTTTTTTGGGTTGAAAGGGTATCAATTTTTAAAAACCAAAATGATATTCGCGGGGCACAACGTTGAATACCCGGTTTCCCGTCCGATCACTGAAGGGAAAAACTTGGGCCCGGTCAGTCTTGGATGGGAGACCGCCTGGAATCCCGGGATGCCGGATTTTTATTTTCGTTGAAGAGCAGGTATCAAAGTTTAAATTTAAACAATTGTATTATTCGTCTCCCCACACTACGTTGAATCCCCGGTTCTCGCCCATCACCAAAAGTTAACCGTTGGGCCCGGCTACTTGAGGAGACCCCCTATAAAACCGCATCCCGAGTTTTTTTTGGGGTAAGAGGGAAAATTTTTTAAACAAAAAACAAGGGCCCGGGATTTCGTCACGGCCACACACGTTAATACCGGTTTTCCCCGATCAAGAAGCAACGTCGGCTCTAATTGGAGGGGGAACCCCCTGGGAATACGGATCCGTAGACATTTTTAAAGGGGGTATCAATAAACATGAAAAAATTGAAAGGATATTCCCACCACACACCTGAATACCCCGGGGTTTCGTCCGACCCCGGAAGCAACGTGGGGCCCGGTCGTATTTGGATGGGAGCCCCGGGAATACCGGGGGTAGATTTTTATTTTGGTTAAAGGGGTATAAAGTTTAAATTTAAAAACAATTGTATTTCGTTCCCCCACTACGTTGAATAAGGGTTTCGCCCGATCACCAATTTAAAATTTATCCATAGGGGGCCCCAAAATGGCACATGTTTGTGGTCATTGTTCCAAAAGGGGATCAAATGGCCCCCAAACGTATTATTTTACGACCGGCGACTAATTGGCCCAAAACCAAATGCTTAGCGAATTTCGACGGTCCCCCTCCGGCATTTTTAACCCGGGTACGTTAGGTCCCCCAAAAAGGCGTTATATTCAAACAAAAAAGGGCTGGAATGGGCAATCGAAACTTAATCAGGGACGCGTAAAAATGCCCCTTTTTGGGCAGAAATTTGATGGTGACTGGGAAATGGAGACGACAGGGGAGAATGATGAAAGCACGAGATCGGGGTGATAAACCCCAAGGGAAAGGGGAAAAAGGACATTCGAGCGACGTGATCCGCACGGTGGGTTTTTATATTACTGTAGGTCAGCCCGTATAAATTAGTTACTGGTTGGCCCCCTTTAACATCAGTTTTAATTTGTTTTTGGAAAATAGTTTAATTTTGTGTATAACAATTTAACATTAGTGTAGATAAATCCGTTATTTTTTTACGTATGCTTTTTTTCCGCAATTTCTTTTTGGAGATCGTGAAAAAACTATTCCCCAAAAAAAAAAAAAAACCACAAACATCTATATTTAAAAAAAGGGGTAATTTGAAGTTTACCATTGGCCCATTTTGGGAAAAAAGATTTATCCGTGATTATGTTTTTAAATTTTATGTATTCAAAATATAGAAAGGTGTAAATTTTAAAGACGAAATATATAATTGCATTACATGACACTAAAAACAAATGGTTTTAATTATTTTAAAAGTGTTCCATGATAACTATGGCCCTTTCCCCCCCAAATTAAAATTTTTATTAGAGATTATAAAAAACCCCCAAAATTTCATAAAATCTGTTCTCAAAAAACAAAAAATTTTTTTGTTTAAAATTTAGGGGAAA
Organism: Zoroaster sp. YZ-2022; assembly: GCA_029582265.1. Classification (NCBI taxonomy): domain Eukaryota; kingdom Metazoa; phylum Echinodermata; class Asteroidea; order Forcipulatida; family Zoroasteridae; genus Zoroaster; species Zoroaster sp. YZ-2022. The sequence goes on from CM055818.1 coordinate 61,596,243, forward strand.
AAACCTACATTTTTTTTTTGGTGAAAAGGGGCCGTCTTGGGATCTGGGCCTTTTGTGGGCCCCCCAAACCCCCAAACCCCGCTACGCAAAAAAAACGAAACTTTTGAAACCTCCGGGACCCCACTCATGAAGAAAAATGGCATTTGTACCCTACTGTTGTATGGGCATAAACGTCGCCCAGTACGTATGTATGGTAACAGATAAGTTCAGGATGTTTTTTATCCACCCAAAATGTCAACAACAGATTTATTTCATTTCGATGTTGTCACCCCCCCGCAACCGGTTCCCCAAACCCGCCTGGATGTAGTTTGTTGGGCTTTCAAATGTCCTCCCCCCCAAATTTCGCAGCCTCTATTACCCTGGACAGAACCTATCTCCTGATGGGGTATCCAAAATTAAGGGGACGCATGGGTTTCTAAGTACATCCCCAAAAACCGGTCAAGGGGGAAATTTAAGGATTCTTTTGAACGAGTCAGGCGGTTAATTTTTTGTGGATGTGTACAGGGAGCCGGGAGAGACAACAATTTTAAAGAACACATGACGTAGAACCAAACACCCCCCTCAGTGCCACCCCTCTGACCTAACCATCCCAGGAGAAGTCGCGTTGAACTTAAATGGATTGAACAAAAGGACATTAATTTATTGTGATAATTATTTTTAACAGAACTCGGGGTATCCAAACTGTCTCAATTAATTTGGGATGTTGTGGTCCAGTGCGTTATACCAAGGAATAAAAGCACCCCAAAAAAAAATAGAATAAAAAAGGGAGAAAACCCCAAAAAATTTTTAGAAGGCGGGATCATTATATTGTTTCTGATAAAAAAATTTGTATTTCCAATGTAGGTGTTGCCAAATTACAAAACAAAATCGGTAAGAAGAGAAAGGGGTTTTGAAATTCAACCCAAATTTTAAATAACTACAAAAAATTATGGGGGAACCCGATCTTAATCAAATTTTTTCATTACACACATACACACAGAAGTTTGAAATGGGGGAACGGGGTTTTTTTCATATGTTGAACATATCCGTATCCACGGAAATTTTTAAACAGCATCCAACAAAAAAAGGTATAATCACTTCCGTCTTCGTAAGACCCCTCTCACAGGTTGGGAACTTAAAGGGCGTTTAAAGATCCAATGCGAATAACCTTCCTGTTCGGCTGATGGAGAAAATGCATTATCCGGGAAACCCCCTTTCCCGGAAAAAAACGACTGCATTGTTTGTAGAAATTACAATAGAAAAAAAGAGAAATATGTAATCAATGTAATATCCGATGTGCGTATTTCCCTTTTTTGAAAATACCATTTGCCTTTGCATTTCAAAAAAACCCTTTTTTAAAAAGTTGAACAAAATTATTGTTGTAAAAACCCTTAATTTATGTAAACCCATTTAACAAAATTATTCAACCTTACTTTTAAAAAATAGGGCAATCGCCGGGAAGGGGCCTAAAATTAAAACCCAAAAGGGATTTGTTATTGAAAATTAACTTTTGGGCCCACTCTTTAAAAATTCGAATCTCCATCATCTTCCCCTCCTCCCCCCCCTCCCCCCCCCCCCCCTCCCTTTTCCCCTTTCAATGTTTCAACAACTGTGTTCGGGGCCCACAACCCAACCAAATTGAATGGGGTTTTGATTGAATGTCCTTCAATAAAAGAAGATAGTTCAGAATGGCGTAAAATTTTTTAGAAATTTTAAAAAACCCCATATTCAAAAAGGTCTTTAAAAAAAAAGTTAACTGAAAAAAGTAAATTTTCCCTTTGTTGATTATGTTTACAACCACCCTATCAGTATGAAAATTTAAACCTGGGTAAAAGCCCAATATCGTGTTGATTTTGCCACTGTTTTAGCTAGCCATCCCAGTATAAAAAATTGGCCCTTTGAAAACCCTGTTGATTTTTTTTAACGGTTAAATATCAACAGTTTTTCAAAAACTCAGAGTTTTCAAAGGCTTTTCCGTATTTTATTTATCAAATTTAAAAAAAAATAAATTTTTAAATTATTTGACATTTTTTCTTAATTTTTTTTACACCTGTTTTAGGTTTTTTTGTAAAACATTTAACAAATTGTAATTGTTTTTTTTTAATTGTTTTAAATTTTAAAAACATTGAAAAAAAGTCTTAACAGTTTTTGGTCCAGGGAATTTTAGTGTAATAACCATCAATGAATGAAGAAATCATAAAGCAAATTTTCCAAATTTTTTAATATTAAAGCTGCATTAGTGGAATTACGTGCTGGCTTTAAACCCAAAGACTGTGAGTGGTGGCGCCCCATTAAACCACCAGTTACTATGGAAAAAAGGGATTATCTGCCCAGATTATTTGGTAGGGAAAGTCACACTGTAAAAGGGGCAAATGAAAGGGTTAATTGGTGACAAATTTTCCCAAAGTTGCTGGGAAAAGCCTAATTTATTAGGAATGAGTGATATGTTCGGGATGTTTTAAACCATAACAGTACTTTCTTTAAATGTTGGACGATATGTCAATTCACGAACAAATAAAAGGCCCACACGTATAAAAATTTTCTTGAAAATGTACTGTCAATCCCCAATGATATTGTTCATTTATTACCAAAACAATTTTTTTTTAACATTTTCCCTTTAATTAATTAAATTTTTCCCAAAAAAACCGTTCCCAAAAATTACTGTTTCAAAAAATTATAATGGTTTTAAATATTTTGACAATCAAATTATTGACAAAAATATTAACATTCAATTAATTTTTATTAATATAATTTTTTCATTTGGGGGAAAAAAAATTAAAGATAGAAATATTGATGACATCTTCAGTAGTGTACATGTTGTTGAGTTAATACATTTTAATTGTTGTTTGTATTTGCATAAACACACAATCAATTTTTTCATGCATCCTTTTGAGATGTTCAAAAGGGTTTATCAGTACCAAAAAATTTTAACCCCATTAAAACGTTTCTAGAAAAGCCCCTGTGGGAATGTACAACCAATGTGAACCTCCTGGGAAAACCCCCAGTTAATTATTGGGAAGGTTATTAAAAATTTTAATAGGTCGAGATATGGGGTTTTTCATAAATTGGGGCAAATGGAAATCATTCATCATCTTTTTTCATCTTTTGTGTAAAATCATTATTAATTTGTTAGTTCTTTAATATGGAAAGATGTACAAAGGGTTTTTTTTTGGGAGGGAAAATGTACATATTCAAATATTTCATTCATCGAAATGGGGTTTCACATGAAAAAGGGACACCAAAAACTTTTGGCAAAAACCGTTGCTTCACAAAATTTTGGGGGTCCATTTCCCTGCCCATCATTTTTGTGAATGGTATTTTTGGTCTATTCCCGATAAAAATATTTTTTAAATTTTTGGCCCAAATGACGTCCCCTTTTCCCCCAATTTATAGAATGACCCATATCTCATTCCTGGTACGGAAATATTTAAAACTTACCAATGGTTTTAAAGGTTAAAACAGGCAACAAAAAAAAAAGTCCCCGTCAACATTCAAAATTTTTATTTTACCCTAGGGTAATGTTTACATTGGGGAACCAAAAATTAAGGGTAGAAATATTTATGACATCTTGTAGGGGACATGTATGTGTTTGATCTTTCATTTTTCGTGTAGTAAAACGTGTTTTCACAATCAAAAGGTCTATGTCGGGCGTCGTCAATCCCTAAATTTTCCATTAAAAAAGTTTGTGCAACAACGTCGCCGCCATTGTCTTTTTGCATTTATTGGGGAAATTGTTATACATTGCACGACACAAGAGTTTTTTAAAACATCGTAACCGAGATACACGTTTTTATGAACACATATAATTGTTTTGTATTTGCATAAAAAAACAATATTTTTCATCTTTTTAGAGATGTTCAAAGGGTTTTTTAGTTTAGCAACTGATGAGTTAGAAAAACTATCAACCAAAAATTTTTTGCAAAGGGTTTTTTGAAGATTCTTTAAAAATTCTTCAACCCATCAGTTTTAATAAATTTTTCTTGTAAAAGAAAAAAGGGATTTCTTGAAAATACAGTGTATTTCAAAAAGGTTCCTACCCCCCCCACAGGATTGTATGAAGCCAAATTTTTTTGGGGTTTAAAGTCCCCCAGGACCCGATTCACAATCCCGACGAGGGTTTTATGAGTTATGTACAGTTTTTCCCAAACCCGCACATGCAATTAACAGCAATTGATGAATTTTTGAAAATTAAACTGACGTTTCAGCGTTAAATCAAAACGGATTGGCGAGATCGGGTCCTGTGGGAACCTTCCCAAAAAAAACGCGCCAAAGGACGGAAAAAAAAAAACCAGGTTCTAAATGTTGAAGATTTACAAATCTTTAACAAAATTAGCTAAAAGTTTCAAGATGATTGCCCCCTTTTCACAATTAGATGGTGAAAAATTTTTGATAGTCAAAATTTATTTGTCTGGGTGCAAGTAATTAGCTTTTATTTCATACGTTTAACAAAAAAATCAGTCAAGGTTGTCCCGTTAATAATTTAAAAAAATTGATAAAAAGGGTGGGGTTATCCTTTTAAGCGCCAGAGCCCCGACGGATTTTATGGCCCAACTTATGAATTTTCTATAATTTTTTGAGCCGCGCACGTGGGGGTTAAAAAAAGTTTGTTTAAAAAAAAGATTATCTGGGTGAGCTTTGGCCGGCCCAAAAGGAATTGTTGCAAAGGTCTTTAAATAAACGTTTTTTTTGGTTCTTGACCATCCGTTGAAATGATACTATTTTTTGGAAAAGCTACAAACAGTCAAAAAATTTTTTCGCTCGGGAAATTATTTTTATTTCTTTCAGCCAAACGCTCCCGGGAAGATCTTTGAATTGAAAACGTTTGAACAAACAAATTGTTTAATTTTTCAACTGAATCAACCAGTCCCTTTTAGTTACAAATTTAAAAGTGAACAAATTGTATAACACTGTTCCCCCAAAAAATAAATAAAGATTCATTTTTTTTAAAAGAGTGGGAATAACAGTGTTTTTTAAATTTAAATTTCCATTATCCGAAAATATCAAAATTTTTTAAAAAATACTAAAAATCATGGTGTCATTTTCAAATGATCTTTGTTTTGTTATATGCATTTTATTTTTCAATCATATTCCACTGTACCAAAAGATACATTTTGGGGGCGGGGTTTGGGAATTTCTACATTTGTTTAAAACTTTCTTTGGGGTGAAATTTTGAAAAAAATTTATGATTTGTAAATCGTTCAAACATTTATCAAATAGTTCAAACATTTAGCTAATTCGTCAAAAAATTTAGTGCGTTGAAACGTTGAATTTTTTAAATCGTTTAAACATTTACCCCTGGATGTTTGCCCAATTCCCTTTTAGGGGTTCGTAGATTTTAAAAATTTGAGACCTTTTGATTATTATGATGTTAAACATTTAAACGATTTTTTGTAGATCAATTTTGGTTTGTAAAAACCCCGCCATTAATGGGGGGCCGATTATACATTTGTTAAGTTTTAAATTAAATTGGGCATAACGAAAAACAACGTGATAAAAACGTTATCAATATTGTCCAGTGAAAAGTCAAAACAAAAGGGGTGCACATATGTTTTTGTTGTTTTGGGAAATTTTAAAAGAAAAAATGAATGTCTTCACCCCACAACATCATCTCGGTCTCAACTCATCAATACACCCCCATTAACATACACAAATGGCCCTTTCCAGTGCAAAAAATTGTGTGTCCTTTTTAAAGTTATATCTTTTGGGTAATGTGTTTAGGCGTGGAAAAGGACTGTTTTCTTCCCAAAAACAAAAAATACATGCCGCTGTACTTTTTTTGGGCCATCTAAAAAACATTTAAAAAATACTTCCAACCTTTCTCCAACCCATCAAATTACCTGTTGAGGGTTAGTAAAAATTTTTAAAAATCCTTTTAAAGGATTCAACAAAAAATTTTTTCCCCAATTTTGGGGCCTACAGATTATGTTTTGATATTTTCCTTTCCCCTTTTTTTTAAAAGAATAAATACTATTTGCAAATGTACCATCTTAATACCATTTTGACAAGTATATTTGGCACTATCCCCCAGACCCATTGCAAGTAGCCCTCCTGGGAGGCATTTTTAGGGTCTCAATTATAAGGGGGTTTTGCAGCATTTGTTTTGCATCTTGGGAAAATTTGTCTGTAAATTATAAGGGCAGACCATTTATCAAACAAAGTGAAAAATATACACTTTTGTTTAATAAGTTATTACCTTCCCAAACACCCCCCATGAAACAACCGGTTTTTTTAATTACCTTTTACCTTACCCAGGGTTCGTAGCATTTAGTATCCGTAAATTCCTCGGTCAAAAAGGGATTTTTAAAAACCCTTTTTTTCACGCCGGGGTTGAATGGTGAATTTATGATGACAGGGAATTTATGAAACAACCCAAAAATGTTACTTAAAATTTTGAAGACTTCAGCAATAGAAGGTGCTGGTGTCACAACAAATGGGAAACATTTTTAGTGAACCTTTTAGTTTTCGGTTCCATATTTGAAATTTGGGATAATTTCTAAAAAAATTTTAAGTTACCCTGTCAAAGTCTTTTTGACAATGGGATTCATATATACATATATATATATATATATATATATATATATATATATATATATATACACACAATATATACATAAAACACAAAATATACACCAAAAATATATACAATAAACATATATATATATCTTTATGAATTAGGACATAGGGGAACGGGGGCGACCTTTAAAGTTTAAATTAAAATCGGGTCGGGCAACCGGGGGGCCCGGGCGCCTTTTCGCCCACCCTTTTTTTTTAGAAGAAAATTTTAATTTTAAAGCCAGACTCTTCCTTTGGGCTAATTTAAGCAAGTTTCCCGATTTTGGTATTAAGGGTAAACAGAACAGATAGAAAAAAAAGGGGAATTTTTTAAAACTGTATGGCTTTTACCGATGGTCCCGATGTCCAATTAAAAATTTTTAAGAAAATACATATAAATATATCCCTATACACATAACAATATGGGCCCATATATATAATTTTATGCACTTGCAGTGATCCTGTGTTTTGGGGTTTGACATATGATATTTTTTCGTTTTGAGGGGGCAAAACCCCGGGACCACATCACAGCGGGCAACAATTGCTTTGTTTATAGTACCATTATTTTAATTTAATAACCTTTCACTTTTTTCATCTCTTAACTTTCATTTACAACGAAACGGACATTTACAGCCCACACACAGTGACATTAAAAGTCATAGAACCTTTTTGGTTCTTTAAAAACATTAAGGTTTTCCCGAGAGGGCAAAAAGGTTCAAATTGAACCCTTTGGTTCCAAGAAGATACGAAAAAGGGTACATTATGTCACACCAAACGCCCCCACAATGAAACAATAACACGAATAATTATTATATGGGGGCGCATTGACCAAAAGTTTTCCCCTGTCCCCCCAAATCATTTTATATCGAAAAAGGTTTCTGTGAAGGAAAAAAACGTGTGTCCCCCCTATGGTACTTTTTCAAACGTCATGGACCCCGGGGGCGACCCACATGTTTGGGGAAAATTTTATTTTGAAGGGGGGCCTCTTGAGGGCATAATGTTAGACATTATTTGTTCACTAAGAATTTTTTGTTGAGCCTATTTTAGCATTACATCTTTTTTTGTTTTGTCAACTGAAATAGCTTTAAAAAGGTGAAAAAAAACACCGGAGAAGCGATTTCAATAATTAATAATGGTCGCTTTAGGGAGTTTGGGTATACAAAAAATTTGTTTAGAGTTACAAAATTATTTTTTTGAACCCTAAACATAGGCCAACCTAATTTTGACACCATTAAAAAAGGGATAATAAATTGTTTCCTCTTAACCTTTGACCCGGTTGATAATGAACTTGGGCCCGGTCTGTTTTCCTTCCTGTTGTTGTTGGGATGCAAAGGCCATGAGTTGTAGACGAGTCTTCAGTCCTTTTTAGACGATTCCACTTTAAACATATGGGTCAGTCGTTGGGCCCTCCCCTTTCCCCTTCCGACGCCCACGAATGGTCATTTCCTTTTCGACCGTTTTAAGCGTGGATTGGGCCCACATTGGTGGGGAAATTATTTTTCCGGGAAGGGGGGACGGGTTTTCGCCAACATCGGTCACGGGGAAATTAAATCAGGGTGACTCTCCGATTGGAGGAATTTAAAACTTTAATTAATATTTCCCCCACTATAATAATTATGGTGTACAGGAAGTTCACATTATTTTGTAGTGTTGACATAAATAATTGCGAATGTTTTAAACCCCCGTTGTGTTTTATTGTTTTTAACACATATGAAAAAGTTTCCCATTAAAGTGGTTTTAACCATTCGAAGTCGGAGCCCCCCCAAATTAAAAGGTCGACAACTTTATCGGGAAATTTTTTACGGGTTGCAGTATTGTTTTGTTACTTATGATCGGTAACTTTCCTGATTTGCCGTAAATTTGCAGACATAGTAAAAAACGGATGACTAAAAAAATTTTCAACCCAGACAGCCACCACACTACTGCAAGATGTCCCCCTCAAATAAAATAAAATAAAACCTCACTGTACCAAGGCTGAAGCAATTTATATACAGTCTACAGGACCCCGTCGTATGTTGCGGAATATCGCATGATTGCACTATTTTGCATTGAGCACTCATCATGTGACCACATATGCGCATATGGATACTGAAGTTATCCCTTCGGAAGGGTTAACTATTTTGCCCGGTCACTTTGCCACAAACTTCCATTGCAAATACACGTGTCGGTTTACCATAAAAAAGTAGTAAAAAAGAATCTTATCGTATTTTCTCTTTTATATTTGGTCCAATAAGGTAAACCGACAAACTTTACCTTTAATCCCCATTGTTTGAACACCTTGTTGTCTGTTTGAAGATTTAATATTGAATAGTTATGTAACACGTAAACATTTCTCTTTTCACTCCGTTAGCCATCCATGGTCAATTAAGCAACGTTGGGCCCGGTCAGTACTTGGGTGGAGACCGCATGCGAATACCGGGTGCCGTAGACTTTTTTTTCGGTTGAAGAGCAGGTACCAATAGTTTAAACTTAAAACAATTGCTATGATATTCGTCTACGGCCCCACTACGTTGAATACACCGGTTCTCGTCCGATCACCGAAGTTAAGCAACGTCGGGCCCGGTCGTACTTGATTGGGGACCGCCTGAGAATACTGGATGCCGTAGACTTTTATTTTGGTTGAAGAGCAGGTAAAAATTTAAACATAAAACAATTGCCATGATTTTCGTCTACGGCCACACCATGTTGAATATACCGGTTCTCGTCCGATCACTGAAGTTAAGCAACGTCGGGGCCCGGCAGTACTTGATGGGAGACCGCCTGGGAATACTGGATGCCGTAGACTTTAATTTTGGTTGAAGAGCAGGTATCAATAGTTTAAACATGAAACAATTGCTTTGATATTCGTCTACAGCCACACTACGTTGAATACACCGGTTCTCGTCCGATCACCGAAGTTACAACGTCGGGCCCGGTCAGTACTTGGATGGGGGACCGCCTGGGAATACCGTGCCGTAGACTTTTATTTTGGTTGAAGAGCAGGTATCAATAGTTTAAACTAAAACAATTGCTATGATATTCGTCTACGGCTAAATACGTTGAATACACGGTTCTCGTCCGATCACCGAGTTAAGCAACGTCGGGCCCGGTCAGTACTTGGATGGAGACCGCCGGGAATCCCGGGTGCCGTTGACTTTTATTTTGGTTGAAGAGCAGGTATCAATAGTTTTAAACATAAAACAATTGCTATGATATTCGTCTCCGGCCTCACTACGTTAAATACACCGGTTCTCGTCCGATCACCGAAGTTAAGACGTCGGGCGGTCAGTACTTGGATGGGAGCCCCTTGGGAATCCCGGGGTCCCGAACAATTTATTTTGGTTGATGAGCGGTATCAATGGTTTAAACATGAAACAATTGCTATGATATTCGTCTACGACACTACGTTGAATAACCGGTTCTCGCCCGATCACCAAAGTTAACAACGTCGGGCGGTTAGTACTTGGAGGGGAGACCGCCGGGAATACTAGATGCCGTAGACTTTTATTTTGGTTGAAGAGCAGGTATCAATAGTTTAAACTTACAACAATTGTATGATATTTCTATGGCCGCACAACGTTGAATACACCGGTTCTCGTCGATCACTGAAGTTAACCCTGGGGGAAGGAAGGTACTCCGCCGTAGACGTAATTAATATTTTTTTTAAATTACAAAACATTTTTTATTAAATTTCGCTGAAATTTTTTCATCCAACCCTGAACAGTCCTTAAAGAGTGGCTGAACCGATTTTGCCCTAGGGTCATTCACTTAGGCCAATTTTACAAATGTGGGTCTCAAAAGCACCATTGGTTTTGCCGGGTAATCCCTTTTAGCAACTTGCCTCTGTATCAAACAAGCTGTCTGCCATCTTGAATGGGAAAACCCCAGCTGTTTTTTTACAATCCTGCCAGAAATACCCTCAGGGTCATTATAGGTGACCTGGTTTCTGTTTATTTTTTACCCTGTGGGTGGTTCATGTTCAGTGCTTGTATTGCAGGGCTACCAATTTCAATGTTTACATGTTGCAATGCTGATACATGTACTTCAAAAAAAAACCTGTCTGTCTATGGGTGTTTGGTGTATGGATTGTATTGGATGTGGTGTGGGTGTGGTGGTTTGGGGGTGGGGTGGGGGGGGGGGTGGGGAGGGGGGCTGATAGTGTTGTAACAGCTGTGCAGTAATCAAACAGTAAAAAGATACCTGCTGAGTGGTTTGGGGATGGCAGTTGCCATGGGCTGGGGCGCATTTCGACATGTACATTTTGGCAAATCAGTGGTGAACCAATGTCAATTTCCAGAATGTTAAAATATTTGGTGTGTGTGTCAGTGAACTTAGGTTCATCTTTCAGACCATTAGAAAAGATTTGTGCCCCCAAAAAGTTATTTACACTAAAACCTACCGCGTGAGCACCTTCGTGCAACCGCGTAAATATTTTAAATCGGTTTCCAAAGTTAAGCAATTGGGCCCGGTAAGTACGGATGGGGGACCGCCTGGAATACCGGGTGCCGTAACTTTTTTTTTGGTTGAAAAAGGTATAATAGTTTAAAATTAAAACAATTTTTATGATATTCGTCTCCG
>CM055818.1:61607830-61643210 GCA_029582265.1 Zoroaster sp. YZ-2022
CCCGGGGGGTTTACTCGATGATATGCACCTGGTAAGTGTGTCCGTTTGTTACAAGTTTGTCAGTTATCGCTTTTATATAGCAACATTCAAACTGAGGATTTGGTTTGAACATCATTAACTCTTGGCTCAGTGGTTCACTAAGACACATGTTCTATTAGTCCAACAAAAAGGTCAGCTTCAAACTTAGTGTGATCACGCCGTTTTTTTTTTTTTTTTTTTTTTGGGAGGAGGGGGTAATCTATTTTTTGCCAAGCAGTGAAAGATGTGATGCGCCATGGTCGAGCGGTTTAGTGCATCGATTTGTGTTCTGATGGCTGAGTCATCAGAATGTGGGTTCGAACCTGGCCACGACTGGGGTGCTTGTGTCCTTGAGCAAGACACTTTACCATAATTGCTTCTTCCACCCAGGGGTAAATGGATACCTGTGAGGGCAGAGTTGGTTGTTGTGTTTGATTAGCATATATGTGCTGAAATGGCAGCATTGAGCTGTATAATCCAGGAGCTGAGATGGTTTCAGGAATGATTTATGCACCTGATGAGCAGGGTACAATGTAATGCGCCTTGAGCACCAGTTTGGTGGATACGTGCGCCATATAAGTCCACATTATTATTATTATTATCAGTGTTGTAACCAAGTAATTTGTTCACAAGTCAAATTTTCTCAAGTCAAGTCAAGTCTCAAGTCAAGTCTCAAGTCAACTTTTCCCAAGTCAAGTCAAGTCTCAAGTCAAATTTTCCCCAAGTCAAGTCAAGTCACAAGTCATTCATCGTCCCGAATCAAAGTCAACTTTCAAACTTGTGTGTGGGGGTGTGTGTGTGTGTGTGTGTGTGTGTGTGTGTGTGTGTGTGAACGTAATATTCGTTGTGTCCAAAACACAATAGAACAATTGACCCCACAAGGTAACTATAGAAAATCTTGTACCCCTTACAGGAGAATTATATGAAAAGGGATAATAAAACAAAGGAACACCCCACAAATCAATGTGCGTGAGGGTGGTGTGTGTGTGTGTGTGTGTGTGTGTGTGTACGTGCATCACGTCAAGGAGGTCTTCCATGTAAATTCATACAGCCAACCGAGCATCGCGATGCAAAACGAGGACGTCCTCGATTTGAAATAACGTCAAAATTGGCAACTCTGAGCATATTTATGACGGCCAGTGAAATATCTCACGTTTTGAAAGCCGTCCTCGGTCTTATGAGAAAAACGACGAGTGTGACGTAACACATTCTGTCCGGGACTTTACGGAATCGCCTGAAATGTACCAGCGCCCTCTAGTTACAATACTTTTGACATGTGGAGACGCGTTTGCTTGTTGTTGTCATCAGCATAGATGCTTTTTGGTATACTCAAAGATAGCGTCCTTTCCACCAGTGCGTGCTCAGTGCTAGAGAGAAGACGGTATTTTTCAGCCGCTCACAAGATACAGGTAAGCCAAGTCAAGTGTACTATTACTAACGATTTAAGTACTAAATGTGTCTATAGAAAATTACTGGCAATTTTAAAAGTATGCTCTCAGTCTCAGATGCATTTGTTATTTAGGCTAAGTTCAATGCAACGTTTGTCGTAGGCTGCCTGTAGTGTAATCATTTAATATAATGACATTAACATGTAATATAATAATTTGCGATCACAGCCTCTTGTTTAATATTATGAAATGCCACATAGCTGACTTATTATAACTCTTTATAATCATTATATTTTAAGTTTATTGAACAATACATTATACGAAACACAGTATAGAGCTGTCATTTTAACACCAAACTAGGTCCTATTTATATGGAAACAGGTCAACTCGCATCCCGCAAACCAACTCGCGTATTTTTGGTCAACTTCAGGTATTGTTAATTGCATATTTCAACCAATCAGATTAACCAACCTCAGATGACAAGTTCAGATTCAAACCAACCCACACGAAAGTTGGTTGGGGCACGAGTTGGTTGAAGTAACGAGTTGGTTGGGGTACGGGTTGGTTGAGTACGAGTTGGTTGGGCACGAAGTTGGTTGGGCAATGAAAGCTGACCAATTCTATTTATATAGTATTAGTAATTGATGGTTGAAGGCCATGGTGGATGAATTTCAGGATGATAGTAAAACTATACTACTTTTTACTAGTATAACTATAGTAGTAAACTCATGGGTACAACCATGTGTAACTAGTAATCTTTAGAGGAGTGTTGCTGAAAGAGCCCTTGGTGGTTCAGACATTTTGAGCAGAGCACACTGTTCAAAGCGATTTCACCACCAACGTGCCTTTTCAGAGCCAACACCATACATGATACAAAGACAGCATGTACCACAGTTGACCTGATTTTTGGCAGATTATACGGTAATCCAAACTCTCAATAATAACACCATCAGCCATTGAGACCAACAAACCATACCAAGCCCATCATCCATAATTGGGATTTTCAGCAGTTATTTAAACACAGACTTTCCATAACCAGTTACTGAGTTCGAACAGTATGCCCCGCAATATGTCAATCACAAACCACTTAAACCAACGGACATATGAGGCATTATGTTACTATGCAATATGGTATGACGAAATACTGCTCATCATAGCAAATGGCTTGTAGGTGATGCGGAATGGCTTGCTTGAAAAATTTCACTGACTGTGGGAGTGGTTAGTCTGCACAACCTCCCGCAAATCACTGAAATCTTTTAAGCAAGCCACGCAGGCCACTACAAGCCATTGCTATGGCAGTGGCTCCCCCATAGCTATACTGCATAGTAACATAATGCTTCATATGTCTGTTGGTTTTAGTGCTGTAGGATAGACATATTGCAGGGCATAATACTTTGTTCCAGACTCAGTGGCTGGTGGTAGGTTACTATGGAGAGTCTGTGTTTACCAAATAACTACTGAAAATCCCAATGGGGGCTTTGTATGGTTTATTGTTCTCACGGCTGATGGTGAATTATTAATGAGAGTTTGGTTTAACAAGCTAACAATAAAAGGTCAACTGTGGTATACATGTGTCTTTGTATGTACAATGGAGATTACTCAAAGGGGCAGGTGGCTTTATATGCACAAACAATGTGTACAACACATTGACATTTTGTGGTTTACAGTGGCCTCTGTGTAGGAGGGCTAATTCAGGTTTGTGATTTATATTATTTTTCCCCAGTGAGTCAATGCGATGCTATAAGTATCTTGAGCAACATGGAACGCAGGGTCGCCACCAAAAGAAGTTGTTCTGTAAAGTGTTACACACATTAACCCTTCTATACATGCAGTCTCCAAAATGCTGCAACAAAAAACTGCTGAGTACACAATGCTTTTACTGTGCATGCCTCAAAATATTGCATACTGTACACAAGAATGGTAATGGAGTAGTATAGTTAGATGGTCGAGGATAACTACTAAAATGATTTTTACAAATCATTTTTAGTAGTTGTCTTAGAACCCCATCTAACATACTCACCATGGATACCCCAAATGCCCCTGGGTATGGGACAAAACCAAACTGTTCTGATCCTCACACAGTACGGTATATCGCATTTACTGCACTGGTTTATTTCGTTAGCCTTGCAATGAAACAAAGCAGGTGGCTGCTCAGTTTACCTCATCTCTGAAGAGCCTTAGCTATGCCATTAATCATTAGATAAGAAAGTGCGTACTCACAATATGTCCCAGTTGGAGACATTTTGAAGTATGGGTCCACTTTGTGAAGAACTACACTGATAATAGGAGGCTAATGGGGTTTGGCCGTAGCTCTCCCCTTCCCTTTCACTGCAGCCTTTCCCAGATCGAAACAGCGGTATCCACTGCTGATAAATATGTCTGTTTTATTTCATTGTAGCTGGTCCACCCATCATCGCCACAGTGCAGGGATGACGGTGGCCAACCAACCCTTTCCAGTGTTACCCTGAAGCTCGGGATGTCATAGCAGCCCATCTAACGAGCCACACAGCTCACCTGGACTATTTTGAACCCGATGAGAACTGGCGGCGACAGTCATGCAGACCAGTAATATGGGTGGTCAAAGGAAATGGGACAAAAACACTTTTGTTTTACTGTGACGAACCTCAGGCTAAGTTGCCCCGGCCATCTTCGGGTCTTGCCATAAGGAAGAAAGAGAAGTTGTAGATATTACCTCTGAGACCAATCGTAGTGCCCGTGAATCAATCTTCTGTTGAAAATACGTAATGTTGGTAATCACAGACACAATTGCAAAGTACTTAGAGAGGGTGAGGGTGTCCTCATTGTGGCATATAGGCTCAATCATAAGGCAGATCCCATGACTATGGACCGCATATATTGTTTGGTTATTATGCACGCAGCGATCTTTGAGACACCGGTGCCCAATTAAGCCTGTGCTCAATGCACATACTGATGGAGGGTGTAGGCGTGACGCAGTGGTTCACAGAGTGATTTGTTGAAACCTCCTCCTGTTGGTGTATCTTTCAAGTTGAACAAAGTTTTAAGTCCCATGAAGAGATGATATATCTATCATAGTCAAAACCGATTCACCGATTATCAAGTAGCCAAACGTGAATACCTGAAGCTCGCCACCGACGTAGCTCAACATGGCTATATCTCGAAACAAGTTACGCGAATTGGGTCGCCTGCCATCCAACTGCGAAAAACACCAACCTACCAAATGCATCACTTGAAGTATTCATCCATCCCCACCACCTCAATGATATATTCAAGGCTGTTCAGGATCTCGCAGGCTTCAGTGAAGTAAAGCAGTTGTATAATGTTCCATCTCTAGCACTGAAGATTGGGCATTCCATCAAGAAATGTGCAGTCATTCTCAAAGGAAATGCTCTGAGTCCGGTGAAAGGCACAAAGCACAAACATCCGACCAGTTCCTGCACTCAGTGTGAAATGAAATGGAGAGAACATGTGTCCACCTATGCAAGCACAGAACGCTGTACCAAGGAAAGCTGTATAACCCCACCATTCTCCCAACAAATGCTGATGTGGTTAAATGTCATCAAGCTTCTCAATGACACTGGTGACAGGCAATTGCGACTCCTTCAAGCTGCCCGGGAAACAAGTCATCGCACCCTGGAAGATATTGAATGAGGTCACATGTGCAGCCTCATTATGTTCAATCGGAGGAGGCAGGGTGAAGTTTCCAAGATGAAAGTTGAAGATTTCAACAAGCACAGTACATCTGTTGTCAATAGGAGTGCGTGCTCACTGATCTCGAAAGGCACCTCTGCAAATGTTCAAAGTCGTTGAAATAGTTGGTAAGAGGGCAGAACTGTGCCGGTCCTTCTCAGCAACGAGGCTATGACGTGGTTGGAATGCTTGGTTGCAAAGAGAATTCAAGCTGGAGTTGCACAGGATAACGTGTACTTGTTTGCACGGTCTTGTTATGGGAGGCATGAGCCATATTCGAGGAAGTGACTGTCTCAGAGCGTATGCAAACGATGCAGGCCTCGACAATGCCGACAGCATCCGCCTACCAAACTCGAAACATGTGGCGATCGCCTCACAGATTCTTGCCTTGAAGGACCATCAGCTGGAAACCTGGCAGACTTCATGGGTCACGATTTGCGTAGTCCATTGTGAATACTACCAGATGCCAGATACCGTCCAGAGGGTTACTCAACTGTCACGACTTTTCCTCAGCTTGGAGAGGGGCAACTTGGAGTCCCAGCATGGCAAATCACTGCAAGAGTTACATGTCACTGGAGGTACGTACAGCCACTGTGAAAACTAATATCTCCTCTGTGTGTACCTCACTTTTTTTGTTCGCTCCCAATTACCTACATCTAGGTGACCGACATTTTCTCATCCCCTCTCGCCCCCTCCCTCCACCGTGGCTAGCACATTCTTACGCGAGCAGAAATACTTTTAATAATTTCTTTGTTGTTCTTTATTTATTTGCAGAGGGCTTCACCACTGATGACGGCAGCAGTGATTCTTCTGACTACTGTGACTCGAGTGATGATTCTAGTGATAACAGTAAGTTTTGGCTGTTTATATTTTTTGTTTCCATCTGTTTTTCAGTCCATCTATTTTCCTCTATTAACCCTCCTATAGGTTTAACACTCAAAGACACCAAAATGTTATATGTCTGTCTTAACTCCATTGACTTTGTGCAGTGCACTCAAATACACTCAAAATTTGTATGTAACTCACAACCATTGACTTTGTGCAGTGCACTCAAATACACTCAAAATTTGTATGTAACTCCCAACCCATTGACTTTGTGCAGTGCACTCAAATAAATGCAAGGACATGTGGTTAGGAGGTAAAACTAAAAACCACTCAACAGTACATACACAGCTCTGTGTGACTCTGTGGTTTGGACCTACTAATTGGCAATGCACCCAAAAATACCAAGTGACTGTCTGTGAGTGCCGTGCTGACTGGGCCAAATTTCAGCCTGGGCATAGGGAGGGTTAATGGAGTGTCGTGGCCGAGCGGTTCAGCCACTGACTCAAGTTCTGGTGTTAGCAGCAGAATGTGGGTTCGAACTCGCCGTGATACTTGTGTCCTTGAGCAAGACATAACCATAATTGCTTCTCTCCACCCAGGGGTTAAAATGGGTACCTGTGAGGGCAGAGTTGGTTGATTAGCCCTATATGTGCTGTAATGGCAGCACTGAGCTGTATACTCCCAGGGAGCTGAGATGGTTTCAGGAATGATTTATGAGCCTGATGAGCAGGGGTAATAATAGGCCTTGAGCACCACTCAGTTGGTGGATACGTGCGCCATATAAGTCCACACATTATTATTATTATTATTTCTCTTCTCTGTCTCTAGCTGGCTGCAATCCGAGAGTGAATGATTTCCTATGTCTAAATTGTCTTTTTAATTACTTTGTGTTATAGGAACTTGTGAAGCCAGTGTCCCATCCACTAGTCGGGCCTCCCGTTATCTCGAAGAGGGCAGCATCGCCCATGGACTGTAGAAGAGAAGAGAGACGCCATGGAGGGACTACAGAGATTTTTTCTGATGAAGAAACTACCCGCAAACGTGACATTGAAACGGCCTGTCCTGTGGCACTCGCATCGAACGTGGCGGAACATTAAAGACTTTTGCAAAAACACAATGAAGCTCTATCAAAGTTGAAAGTTAGTGAACTGAAAAGGTATTGTATGCCTTGTGAACAGACAATAGAAAACAAGTTAACAAAAGACAAATGTACCTCCAAATTGCCCAGCGAAAGCAGATTTATCATTCCTGTGTTCATTGACTAATTATGCTGACTATTTATGCTGACTAATTATATGCGGAAGATGCTTACAGATAGTTAATATCTCCCAAGCACTAAGAAAACATTATGGCATATGCCTAAAGTGCAGGTAATCATCACAGACAGTGATTGTGTATGTAGTCCTCAATTTGATAGATACTACCCAAATTGTACCACTGTCCTCCGTTTGATAGAATACCAAGTATCGTCTCAGTTTGCTGTGGTCTACATGTATGTGTGTGTGTGTGTAAAGCATGTGAACGTCGCAAACCACGCGTCCGATTTCGCTGGACAGCTTTCGGATTTTCAGCCAACCTTCCAGCGTGGCCTTACGGACATCTTGAAATCCTTCTGTATTTCCAGAAATATGTAATAATAATAATGTGTGGATTTATATAGCGCACGTATCCACCAACTAAGTGGTGCTCAAGGCGCATTATATTATTATCCCTGCTCATAAGGCCTGCATAAGGCTCATAAATCATTCCTGAAACCATCTCAGCTCCCTGGGAGTATACAGCTCAATTGCTGCCATTTCTAGCGCATATAGAGCAAACCAACTCTGCCTTCACAGGTACCCATTTAACCCCTGGGTGGAGAGAAGCAATTATGATTAAGTGTCTTGCTCAAGGACACAAGTGTCACGGCCGTGATTCGAACCCACATTCTGTTGCTAACACCAGAACTTGAATCCGGTAAGCTAGACCGCTCGGCCACGACACCTCAGTGAATTATTTTTGCTGTGCATAAAATAATAAGGCCAAAAAAGTTTCAAAATCGGTGCGGTGACGCACTTTTGTTTTTTGTTTGTTTTGTTTGTTTTGTTTTGTTTTGTTTAAATTTTGTTTACATGTATAGGCGGGGACCAAATTTCCCATTATACAACGTATGGTGGCTAAGAGAGGACTCACAAATCAGGCTAACGTTTATACCCCTATGTGAAAAAGTGTGGCTGCGATTGGACATCTTTGCATAGCAAAAAAACAAAATTAAATGTCGACATCGCTGGTCTGATGGAGGCCACGCGCACGGAGACCAGAAACCGGAGAATTTTTATTTTATTTTATTTTTTTTTGCCTATAATAATGTTCTGTTTGTCATGTTGCCTGTCTTGGCAGTGAGAATAAAGTCAGTGTTTGTCATTTGTTGTTTATAGGCTATACATAATTGACTGTAATCGCTGGGCAATATTTTCGACAAAACCATACAAACGCACGCACGTGTAGTGTATCGTGCAGTACATGTGTGGAGGGAAATGTATGCTAAACGAGTAGGCTCAAATGTACAATGTAACGTTAGACACTTTATTGAAGATGTTTAGACGTATTTTACTTCATTAATATAAGTTGTTGATTGAATAAAATAAATGACAACTGGAAGACCAGAAACGCACAAAACGGATATGTCAAACCTGCCGATGATCCACGAAGTATAGCGTTAACGCTGCACAAATTGTGTTAGCGTTATTGTTTTTGTTGGTGTCCGTGATCACAATTCAAAAATGTCATTTACAAAAACAGGGAACCACTAGGTAGTTTTTCATCATTTCGCCCAGAAATGATGGGGTTGTATGGAAAGTATAGAAAGAAGTTTATTGAGGTTTTATTTTTTTTAATTTGAAAATTATCGATCTAGCGATAGGTTAACGATTTTGAGGGGTTCATTTCAATATTTATAAGGAAATTTGCAGACGGTTGAAGCTGTTACACCGGACAGTTCATTTTTCTCCCAAGACGGAGGGTAACTTACGGCACCTGACTCCACGGTCTTATATGCTTTGGAATTTGGTAATTTGGAAGAAGATACATTTTGTAAACGGCCCCAAAACTAGTAATTGCTGCTTCTTAGTTATTTGGTCGCTGTTAATTGCCACAAACAATATAATTTTGTTAAAATCACGGACTCTGTTGCAACGTTATGTATGAAAGCCTTACTGATTCTACGTTGACAACTCTGGCAACACTTGCATAGGTGATGTAAGGAGAATTTAAAAATTACGCTCGTGGAAATATTATAAAAATTCCTTTTACGAGTAAAATATTAAAAAACACATGTACCCTTTAATGATTACTTACATAATAAACACAATTTGAGTAAAAATAGTTATTTGGTTTTGTTTTACAGAAAATGTGCGATAATTTGTTCAACACTTTACAAATTCTTAATACAATTTACAATGTCACTATAACCTCGTTCCAGCCGTTTGTATAAATTATTTTGAATACCGGTATTAATGCAATGCATTTACCAGTAATAGCCCACAGCTTCCACTACGACGGATTGTGTTGAAGACTAGACATGTAGCATACACTTTACAGTACAAGGTATGTACATGTACAGTATACATATATTACACAATGTATATTATGTATTACGATAGATTCGCTGACGGCATTTTTATTTTTTCCGTCACAAAGTATTCGGCCGCCGCGGGCCGGATTGGACCAGAAAATACATGTAATAAAACAACATAAAATACATGATTTGCAATGTCGCCAAGTCAAATTTACTCAAGTCAAGTCAAGTCACAAGTCATTTTTGTCCAAGTCAAATCAAGTCCCAAGTCATTTTTGTCCAAGTCAAGTCGCAAGTCACAAAAATTGGCGACTCGAGTCCGAGTCACCGACTCGAGTCAACAACTATTATTATGTATACGCCGCTTTTGGAACAAGACCAAATTTCCTATACACAAAGTATGGTGGCTAAGAGAGGCCTCACAAATCGGGCAAACGCTCATACCCCTATGTGAAAAAGTAGTTTAAAACACAGCACAGCAGAATTCCAATCAATCCAATTTTGGGTGCAACTGGACATCATTTCATAGCAAAAACTAAACAAAACTAAAATGCTGACGACGGGTCTGAGGCGACGCATCGCGGAGACCAGGAAACCAGAGACGCTTTTTTGGGGCCTTATGGCCGACTGCTACAGTAACTTGTGTAGATCCGATGCTCGCTCTATGTTGTGTTCTTGCTATTTGCATCTGCCATGCGCTTCTACCCTTCCCAACTATTTTTAGCATCTGCATTCTTACTACTATTTTAGCATTAAATGCCGAATGATTTCATCCAGGCACCCAAATTTCATTTAGTTAATAAATTTGCCGAAAGCACAGAATATTTGTGCTTAGCAAGAACAGGTTATCAACCAAATTGTCACGTGAATGTATACTACTTCTGGCAGTTTCTCAGTTAAATTTTTGCCAGGCATATATTTTCTGCATAGCAGTTTCCATGAAATTGGACCCAATCTCTCAAGGGTCAAGGGGTGGTGAAGGTGGAGCGATCTGCAGGGCTTAGCTGTGCCACAGCATCAGGGCTAACCCGGCACTCCTTGAGGAAGGAGTATCCATACTTCTCATACTCCATGCACTGTATGTTCAGCTGATCCGTGATCTGTGCATGACTAGCCTGGGCCTCCTCGATGCCTTGGCAAATGACGGAATCCAGGGTGAAGTCAAGCTGCAAGGATGGCCAGAAATGCAGAATGCAGGGAAGTTTTAAAGAAAAGGGATGGTACAACATTGGTAACTACCTGAATTACCAAATTACCGAATGATTATCTGAAAGCTTACACTTTTTGAAGTTGCTGGATGGAAAGTGTTTGTACAAAATAAAAAAGGTTTTATGTTGTTTTCTTAAAAACATGTGCACTTCAGGATTGTTTACAGATATCCTTTGCCACAAAATGTTCTTGATAGGAAGAGAAGTAGCCACCACGGAAAGAAAGAAGTAGCCTGTATTGTGTCCAAACCTCTAGTTTCCTGTTTGTGGGGATGTGGAGCATCTGTAAATCCTCCACAATTAAAACATCCAGGAGGTTCAGGGGCTTTGCCCCTAGACCCAGGCCCGCTACCCATATTTCAGGATTTGTTACTTTGTCAAATCACACTACTGGTTGTGATGAAACTTTCAAAGGTTAGTTTTATGATATATTTCTTAAAACATGAGGGATGAAATGAATTGTACATTACCAAATACCAATGTTGTACCTTCCTTCATCAAGAATGTCTCGAGGACGGATTTCAAAGGAAAAGTCAAATTCATGCTCAGTACGTGTAGTGACTACTGACAATGTACAGATGATTGTGTACCTTCTTCACAGCCTGTGAGCTGTCTATGTTACTAGTGGTGTCCCCTGGTGACAAGGCAGGTCGGTCAATTGTGTCCTGGTAGGCCTTGGATATGACTCTCTTCATAGTGATCCCATCACCCCATGAATGCTCCATATTATACTTTAAATGTCCGCCCTTCGTCAGTGATCAACTGGAATGTCTTGTCAAACCACCTAATGACAAACACAAAATGCCTATTTCAGAAACGTTATTGGCTGTCACACAACCTGGAATGATGAATGTTCAAAAAGGAGTGTTCTTGTTCAGGAATATTGGCTTGAAATGGAATATGGATGTTCAATGAAAAAAAAAAAAGTTGATTTCTAAATGGAGAATTCATTCTCAGGGGAATGCTCCAGTATGAACACTGAGCATTCCAAAGGGAACACTGCCTGAATCACTGGGAACACCCAGTGTTCCCAACCCTTCCGACTATTTAGATGCTTCTTTGCATTGCTCGTCATTCATTAACCCTAACCCCTAGGTATTCTGGCTAGAACCTTCATTAACCCTAAACCTCTAGGTATTCTGGCTAGAACCTTCATTAACCCTAAACCCTAGGTATTCTGGCTATGAACCCTTATTAACCCTAAAACCCTAGGCATTCTGGCTATGAACCTTCATTAACCCTAAACCCCTAGGTATTCTGGCTATGAACCTTCATTAACCCTAAACCTCTAGGTATTCTGGCTAGGAACCTTCATTAACCCTAAACCTCTAGGTATTCTGGCTAGGAACCTTCATTAACCCTAAACCCCTAGGTATTCTGGCTATGAACCTTCATTAACCCTAAACCCCTAGGCATTCTGGCTATGAACCTTCATTAACCCTAAACCCCTAGGTATTCTGGCTATGAACCTTCATTAACCCTAAACCTCTAGGTATTCTGGCTAGGAACCTTCTATTAACCCTAACTCCCTAGGTATTCTGGCTAGGAACCTTCATTAACCCTAAACCCCTAGGTATTCTGGCTAGAACCTCATTAACCCTAAACCCCTAGGTATTCTGGCTATGAACATGCTCCTTATCTTCAAAATGCACAATGCATTTTCATATTCAGCACTTATGGCCTGTACTTGCCAGGTAGTAATTTTGTCCCATTTGAAGTTAGTTAAAGTACAAGTTTCCAACAGTGCTGAATTTTCCCAAAAAGTGCCCCTCAAGTATTTTACAAGGTTTGTGGTGGTTAGGGTTAATGAATTGTCACAATGCTTAGATCACAGATTATGTGGTATGACCATTGACTGTCCTTTACTTAAATGTTCTGGGTTCGAATCTCACAATGGGTCGGTGAATCTTTCACCCACCTGTTCCTGCATTTCCACAGTCCTGTCCTGACATATTGTTCACTGTTGGCAGTGTCTATGTCGCCTCCAGACACAGACAGAAGAGATGAGTCTATCAGCCTCTCATGTTGTCTTCATTGTCTGCACAGGTGAGCAAAACAGAAGGGTTCTTATGATAGGCCTAATACGCACATTATATGGCCAATATAATGCAAGGTGTTTGACATTACTATCCCCTGGTTGTCTCACAGACCATTAACCCTACCCCCACAGGCAACAACAGAAAGTTTTCTTGCATCTTGTTGCATTAAGCATGGTTAGGTTAAATGTGTTTTCTATTAAGACTGCAAAGAAGAAAGAATTAATTGAAGAAATTAATGATGGGGGATGTTGATGGAAGGATAAGGTGCTGATAGAGGGGTGTTGATGAAAAGGAGGGTGAGTGCTGATGATGAAAGGTTGGGTGTTGATGGAAGGATACAGGTGTTGATATAGGGTGTGGTGTTGATGAAAGGGTGTGGTGTTGATAATCAAAGGTTGGTGCTGAAGGAAAGGTACGGGTGTTGAAGGAAAGGCAACGGTGTTGATAGAGGGTGGTGCTAACGAAGGGGTGCAGGCAGGATGCTAACAGTTTTGCTCCAGAGCCGGAAAAATTCCTGCAAAGGAAGAGCAAATGTTCATTCATGCGTATGGAAAAATATCCTCGTTGTCTTTTGATTCGGCCAAACGCCAATTGAACCTGTTCTTTACACCAGCATCGATTTTTTTTTTCCAGATCCACACCTCTTCCGACCTCCATTATGGTATCCAATTTGAGCAAAATCAGTCAAACATTTCAGAAAATCAGGGCCACGAACCGCAATCTTTATGATCACATTGCGATCACCATGCACACACACACCAAAATGGCGGAGCAATGGGCTAGTCTTACTCTTAGTTCAAGACGTTACTCATTATCTCGCTACTATCATATTCCATTGCATGCACTACAAGCATGAATGGGTGCTTTCACAACAACGTGATCATCTAAGTGAGTGAATCTCTGTCGGTGAAATGTATTTGATGATATAAAACAAGAAAAGGTAAGAACATCTTAATAACCAAGACTAACTGAGCTCTGTAAAGGCGTTTTTCCTGGCACGGATGAAAGACAGAGCCCTGGATTTATTTGGGAAAAATATAGAAAATACAGAATTCCAGCAATAGCGGAAAACTGGCATCCCTAGTGGTGACTGATGAAGAAATAAGAATAATTAATAATTGTTAAGCTCCACAAGAGACACACACAATGGCACCTCAAGAAAGCAGCCTCAAAGCCATAACACACCTTTACATACTGATACAATATATTGACGTGAGATGTGTCCAAGTGTCACGGTCATGAGTTGTCAGGTAGCCGACAGGGTGATCAGGAGACGCGATTGTGGAGATAGACTGATCTATGATGTACTGAAGATTAGCTCTGATATCTTGCCCAGGAACAATACTACCTAGAAAAATAAATAAATTTAAATGAGTTGATAGAAATTTTCGGCTTATTCAGCTGAAATTTTCAAGAATAAATTTGTTTTGTATAATACAAAGAAAATGACTGATATTTGGATTTGCACACTCTGTAATGCACCACCAAACGCTGAAATATCTTTTCCCCGCCAAAACCCGCGGAAGCAACAAAGAAAAATTGAGTGATGCCGAACCCAACCTGACCTCTCAAATACCGACGAGTGCTCTACCAACTGAAACATGAAATAATAGTTCACCATGATTTCAGCAATTTCATAGTGTCTCTTCCTCTCAGATATTGGCAATAATGTTCACAGTGATTTCAGGGCAAATTCCACAGCGATCTGAGAATTAATGAGCTGCCCCAAACTGCCACTAGAATTTCATGTCAAGCCACAGTGTTTTCACTGTGAAGAAATCCCAAGAGAAATCTCCAGAGAAGCAATAGATAATTAGCATAAGTGGGCACCCACCAACATAGGGGCTGGTTGGCTCAGTTGGTAGAGCCGACGGTATTCGAGAGGTCGCGGGGTTCAGTCCGCATCAGCCAACTTTTCTTCGCTACCCGCTTATATAATATTCAGGTCAGTTCTTCCCTATAAATCTACTTTTGTACAACCACGAAAAGGCTTGTGTCCCAAGTTGTGTGATCCAACTACGCGCTTACTCAGGTTGTTTGCATCTGACCGGGCTTGATCCCTGGCTACTTAGCAGATATGGTTTTGGCTCTGACCTGTCCCCATAGAGCAATAGATAATTGCAATAAGGCTCACAAACATAGGGGATGGTTAGCTCAGTTGGTAGAGTACTGCGTATGGGTTCAAGGTCGCGAGTTTGAGTCCCGCATCAGCCAATTTTCTTTGCTCGCTTGTAACTATAGATAGCTAATTTTACTTACCACTTGTCCAGAACATCAAACACGCATAAAGTGACCTACACACAACACCAGCACGTGACGCCATGTCTCATCTCGAACAGTTCATCCTGACTGGCCAGGGTATCCGATCCGCATTGAAGATGCGGAGAACCGACTCATGTCCAGGGATGGATGCTGTTTTTCACTGCATGTCTGTAGGCTTCTCGGATGACAAGGGACCTGTGTAATTTGTTTCAGAGTGCAAGGTTGAAGATAGCAAAATATGAAATAATAGAAAATTAAGGCTGTATCAGAAGATTTCAAATTTCTAGTATCCGTTCCCCGGCGTAACCGAAAATGCCCAGCTCAAGATAAACCAGAAAGACAAAATACATATAAATATCATAATAAAATATATTACTCATAATAATAAATACATACAAAATTCAGATTATATCGTTAAAGCTAGTATACTTTTGGTGAAGTGTCTGTAACTGTATCCTTTCTTTATAGGAAGGAATCAAGATAAATATAAAAAACCAACCTGTACAAAATATTCAGCTTATTTCAGAGTGTAACAAGAGCATAGTTTAAAAAAAATGTATTTTTTGGTTGACATTCAATATGGAATTTCCGTTTTAGATAACAGAAATTATTTTGGAAATTATTTCACAAATTTACTAAACCGCCAGCACCGAGACAGAAATATTTCAATGGATGTTTCATACCATCACCAACTTTACACACAGGGAGGATGCTGTTGGAATGCAGACAGAATTAAAACAAACTGACCCAACTGATCTCCAGAATTCCTCGGTATCAGTCACTGATGATTCTATGAATGGCATCGGGTACCAGCTTGTCAGCTCTAACGTCTTCAAGAATCGCAGTAAGGAGATGATGATGTTGGTTGCTCTTAGTGTCTGGTCGGGACGGGAATGGGAGAAAGGAATTTGGAAAGATCTGTTCAGTAATTCGCCCTCGCATGATTGGGTTATTATAATTTGTATTACATCAATTCAGCTAATTAACAATTCAGTAATTTACTAGATTTCAAGGAATTTGTCATACCATTACCAGCCTCCCATGACTGCAAGCTAGGGTAAAATCAGTCAAAAAACAACAACAAAACACAACAACACAACAACACAACACCAACACAACAACAACACCAACACAACAACACAACAACACAACACCAACACAACAACAACAATAAACGCCTGACCGGTATCATTGCAGAAGATCCAGATATACAGAAGATCAGTTATTTCAGATGAGCAGAAAGGGTTGCAAGAAGCGGTCAAGAGGAACGAAAGACCAACTCATCATTGATAAGACGGTGCTAAAGGACTGTATAGGAACAGGAAAACTAATCTGGCCATGGCATGGATAGATTACAAGAAAACATACGACATGGTATCACACTCGTGGATTATGGAATGATTGGATATGATAGGGGGACTGATGCGTGAAATGTCTTCTGGGTCAGCATGA
Source organism: Zoroaster sp. YZ-2022 (assembly GCA_029582265.1). NCBI lineage: Eukaryota > Metazoa > Echinodermata > Asteroidea > Forcipulatida > Zoroasteridae > Zoroaster > Zoroaster sp. YZ-2022. The sequence continues at coordinate 61,624,248 of CM055818.1, forward strand.
AGACATGGAGAACAAATCTGATGGCCAGTGATGAATGTCTTGGTAAGGTAAACATCAGACATGGTATTTTCCAGGCGATTCTCTGTCTCCACTGTTGTTTGTTTCCGCTGTTCCTTTGACGATGATTTTATGGAAGGTTAGTGCGGGATACTAGATGACGAAGGATGGATGCAGGATTAATCATCTGCTCTTCTGGGACTACCCTGGAAGTTGTTGTTGAAAATCCAGAAAGAGATTGATTCCTTTGGTGCAGACTGTACGGATCTTCAGCGATGACATCGGCATGAAGTTTAGTCTGGAGAACAAAAGGCGTATGACCATGAAGAGGGTAAAAGGGTACATTCGGATGGAATTACTTTCCCAGATGGCATACAATTGAGGCGTTGGGGTGAAGCAGAAGATTATAAGTATCTTGAGTGCTTGAGCAGATCACACTGCACGAGGAATCAAAAGAGAGGCTTAAGAGAGTATATAAGACGAGTGAAGAAGTGTTTGAAGTCCAAGCTGAATGGAGGGAATTTGATAAAGGCGATCAACACTTGGGCTGTGTCATTGATGAGGTACAGTGCAGGAATTGTCGAGTGGACCAAGGCAGATCTAGATGTTGTGACAGGAAAACGAGGAAAGTGATGACGATGTACGGTATGTTACATCCACGGTCGAATGTCAGCAGACTCTATCTACCGAGGTCAGAGGGATGAAGAGGATTGCTTAGTGTATCGAACAGCGTTAACATTGAGAGAAGGAGCTTGCAGTGTCATGTAAGTAGTACTCGGAAAAGTTGTTGAAGGTTTGCACAGAAGTACATGAAGGCAGACGAATTAGGTCCAAAGGAGTATAAGAATCAAAGAGAAGAAAGAACACGAGATTGGAGAGAAAACCACTTCACGGCCGATTCCTGAGATGTACCGAAGAAGTGGCAAGTAGCAAGACTTGGGAATGGTTGAGGAGAGGAGAACTAAAGAAAGAAACTGAGGGTCTGATTACTGCAGCGCAGGACCAAATTCTCTGCCGACGAATGTGATGAAGGCAAGTATCGAGAAGTCAGATGTCTCTTCTATATGCAGAATGTGCAATGCGGCGGAGGAGACTGTATTTCACATTGTCAGCGAATGCAGAGTGCATGCTCAGACAGAGTACAAAGGCAGACACGACAAGTTGGCCAAGGTGATCCATTGGGATCTGTGTAAGAAGTACGGTGTCAAGGTGCAATCAAGTGGTATGTACTATGCCGGAAAAAGTTGAAGAAGCGGACCATGTCAAGATTCTCTGGGACTTCAACATCCAGACAGATCATGAACATAGACGGCCAGATATTGTTGTCTTGGATAAGCATGAGAAGATGTGTCATCTTATTGATATAGCTGTGCCGGGTGATAGTAGAGTAGCCCGAAGGAGAGGAAAGGTACAGAAATATCAGGATTTAGCGAGAGAACTTCAAGCTGTGGCAAGTCAGGTGAAGTTTATTCCTGTGGAAGTGGAGCACTGGGTACAATCCGAAGGCGTTGGAGAAACATATCAAGGAGATAGAACATCTGTTAGAGTAGAATTACTACAGAAGGCGGCACTTTTAGGGACAGCAAGGATTATATAATATATAATAATAATAACTTTATTACTTATAAAGCGCAAAATACATATGTATATGATCTAATGCGCTGTACAAAATAATACAATCTTACAATACTTAAAATTATTAAAATATTAAAATATAAGAATGACAAAATTAAAAATCTATATATATATATATAACTAAAGAAAAAGAAACTATAGAAACTATAAAAACTATAACAAACTTTTACATATATTAGTAAAACTATTTATATTAGTAAGACTATTTTTCATATGCTTCTCTAAAAAGATATGTCTTAAGAGACGACTTAAATTTAATAAAATTGTTCTCCGCCCTGAGGCTAGCTGGTAGGCCGTTCCACAGGGCTGGGGCAGCAGCGGCAAATGCTCGGTCTCCTGTCGTCTTAGCAGTTCTTATCCCCGGTGGAGCAAGCAAACATTCATTGCTAGAACGTAGATTATACACAGTCCGGTTTTAAGAGATATAAGTTCATTAATATAAAACGGGCACTGCCATAAAAGCATTAAAAGTTATTATAATAATCTTAAAATTATCCTAAATTTAACCGCAACCAGTGTAACTGGTACATTGTCGGAGTAATACGGGAAAAGCGGGTATTAGACACTAACCCAGCAGCCGCATTCTGAGCGTTGAAGCTTATTAAGCTGCGTAGTCCCGGCAAACCATATAGTATACTATTACAGTAGTCTAAACGCCCTATAACTAAAGAATGAAAAGTGTGCGTGCCAGAGAATCTTGAGAAAGATATCCTAATACTGTGATATTATATAGGGAATAAAAGGCTAACTTACATATTTAGTGACATGAACATTAAAATTCATTTTGAGTCAAGCCAGACCCCGAGATTTCTAGCCTCATTTACAGGAGTGATACTGGCATTACCAACTAACAATTTATCAATGGTAACTTTACTCAGTTGTTGCCAGTTCCTATAATCAAGAATTCTGTCTTTCTCATTCAACTTAAACTTGTCTGTGACCATCCATGCTCTAACAGCCAATACATTGTTCCATCGCCTTCAATGCCTCACTTTCACACGTTGTGTCATCCGCCTGAATGACAAATATAGCTGAGTGTCATCAGCGATGCGTGGGCATGTGGTAGAAAGTTCTTTATTACTGTAAATAACTTGCTGGCATATATCGATAACAACAGCGGCCCCAAACAGGACCCTTGAGGAACACCAAAGGGCAGATAGAGACTATTCGACAACCCTCCACTGACTGACACACGCTGGGACCGACCAGACAAGTATAACGAAATCCATTCGAGGACAGATCCCGTGGACTCGAACGTTGTCTCAAGGCGACACAGCAGGATGGTATGGTCCATGGTGTCAAACGCCTCAAGTCAAGCAGAACTAACAGCGTCACATGCTTTCCATTCATGTTGAAAAGAATGTCATTGACAACTCGTAGCAGCGCCGTCTCTGTACTATGGGCTTTCCTATATGCCGATTGCAATATAGGAAATAAATCGTTGCCAGTAACGTGGGTGTATAGCTGATCAAAAACCGCTTTTTCTGTGACTTTAGAGACAAACTGCAAATTGCTGACGGGGTGCAAGTTCTTATAGGCTAAATCCTTAGCACCCTTCTTCAATAATGGATTTATAATAGCTTCTTTCCATTTATCAGGGAAGTACGGCATAAATAGGGATGCATTGACTATCTTCGTAATTACTGGGAGCAAAGCGTCAAGGCAGTCACAAACGAGAGTGGTGGGCATTGGATCCAAAATACATGACTTTTTTGCTAAGCTCTGGATAAGACCATGCACATCACTTTCACTTAAGGCCTTAAAGGAGCGCAAAATTTTATCGTTATCCAACATTGACATGTCGGCTGGAACAAGATTACGATCCAATTCACCAACACAAGTAGCCTCAGCTTCCTCGCGAATACGTTCAACCTTCCGAACAAAGAATCTACCAATATCGTTAGCAAGCGTAGTCTTGTCAAGATGATCAGGGAAAGACAACTCATCTTTCACGCCAAGTGCGTTGTGTGGCACCAAACAGTTTTCTCTGGTCACCACTATTCTCTTCCATAAAATTTGAATAAAACTCCCGCTTAGCCTTGTTCATCAAGTAAATTACATGATTTTTCTTTGCCTTATAATCACTCAGATCCGTAGCCAACTTAGTTCTTCTCCATTTGCGCTCCGCTTTCCTACGTATCCGCTTAGCATGATCAATTGCTTCACTGTACCATGGAACAACAGGCCTTGTCACTCTGGTACGAGATTACAATGGTGCATGACGATCAAGAGCAGCTAAAAGGGTGGTGTTATATTCCTTCACATATGAATCCAAGTCTTCCGTTGTGATTAACTGCTTGTCCATAATGTGCTAGATTGTAAGTCACGTTTGAGATGGTCTAAGTCAATAGATTTAATCTTCCTGTAACTCCAATAGTTTCACAGAAAGACCAGGTCTGCGTGAAACCAAGCGGCACAGTACAGCAGCATGGTCAGACATAAATAGATCAACAAGTGGCGTCCCGTCGACAACAGATTCAGACATGCGTGTTATGGTTAAGTTCCAGGGTGTGGCCATCACGATTGCGTGGGCTGATTGACATGTTGCTCCAATCGAAAAACTCCAACAAATTCAGGAACTTCTGGCGTCCGAATCATGAGTATCGCCACATGAATATTAAAGTCACCTGTGATGACCACTTGTTCTTTACAGAGCAATAAAAGACTGAGAATATTCGAGAACTCAGAAATAAATATACTTATTGAAACACGATGATGATCTCTCCAGGTACGGTGGTCTGTAGATAATAACAACTTAAATTATGCGACGAGGACTTAACGGTCCATTCCGAAACTCGTGGCGTCCCTCACACTGGAGCCAGCATCAACCATCTTGACGTCCAACATCACGATAAATAAGCCCAGTCCCCTCCACGGCGATCCGATCTCTGGTGATCAAGAATTCTATAGCGTCCGGACATAGCTCAGCTCTTACAGCAGAATCTTCAACAGTTAACCAGTGTTCAGTAATGGCGATCAAATCGCCGATTCGCAAATATAATCAAAACTTCAACAGTTTTATTTCTAACAGAGCGAGCATTGAGGTTACACAAAACCATTTGTTCCTTTCTCCAGGTAGTACTTAATCGACCAGAACAGTATACATTTATCAGGTTATTACGAATAGGTGAGCGACGGTATGTGAACGGTGTTCATTTCGCCAGAGACAATAGAGGTGATACTGTAAATTGTTGAGGGCCAGGATTGTTTAAAACCAGATCACCAACATCCAGAACAATGTGGAATGCAGCAACTGAATTAGCATAGTATGCACAAGGTCTTTTTGTCGCCTGATCTTTATGATCAATGGTCCATTACTCACATTAAAAGTAGTCATGAACCGTAAAACAAATAGAAATGTTGTTTGAATTCCACGACTGAAGAGACAATGGTTCAAAACAACGCCATCATAATTACATCATCCAAGTCGGTTTGAGTAAGCTTGCAAAATCGAAGAATGACACTTAATATTCCTTGGAAAATGCCATGATTCGAGTCCAGACAGATTTCCAGCGAAGATAGTGTCTTTAGACAGTCACTAGAGCAAAGTTTTCTGCACAAAATAAACATCCGGATGGGAATAAAACAGCAAAATGACAGACCAAAAAACGGCATGACCAACGACGTCCATCACACAACCTCTTGATCAATAAAGTGTTGCGCAAAATCAGCTGCACGATATTCTGGCTTACCGTTTCAGCGCCAAAATTGGACCCCTCTTCTTCCATTGATAATCGATGTATTCCCCCTAATTATAGCCGTGGGTAATGGATTTTCAATCGGTAGTGCAAAAGGCAGACACGACAAGTTGGCCAAGGTGATCCATTGGGATCTGTGTAAGAAGCACGGTGTCAAGGTGCAATCAAGTGGAACGACTATGTGCTGGAAAAGTTGAAGAAGCGGACCATGTCAAGATTCTCTGGGACTTCAACATCCAGACAGATCATGAACATAGACGGCCAGATATTGTTGTCTTGGATAAGCATGAGAAGATGTGTCATCTTATTGATATACATGTAGCTGTGCCGGGTGATAGTAGAGTAGCTTCGAAGGAGAAGGAGAAGGTACAGAAATATCAGGATTTAGCGAGAGAACTCCGCAAGCTGTGGCAAGTCAAGGTGAAGGTTATTCCTCTGGTAGTGGGAGCACTGGGTACAATCCCGGGTTAGCGTTGGAGAAACATCTCAAGGAGATAGGAACATCTGTTAGAGTAGAATTACTACAGAAGGCGGCACTTTTAGGGACAGCAAGGATTCTGCATGAAGACACTCGAGATCTAAGGCTACGGACGTAGCTTGACCTCGAGGTGTAACCGCAGAAAAGGAAAACAAAATCTTTCTTTTCATGCTGTGCTAATGCGAAATAATAATAATAATAATAATAATAACTAGACGGCAGTGTTTGTGATATTACAAACACATAGGTGTTCGAGTTTTGGCAGGGCAGTGATGATGACGTCAGAATGTTTTTAAAGAAACTTTGCATTATTATTTTTAATATTAAACTTTGACTTCGGTTTGGACAGGAAGTAAAGGTCAAATTAGGTCATGTTTTTGTAAATATTTTGACAGTTAACAATCTGTACAATAGTGCAAAAATTGTGAATTTATCTCTTGTGGTTGTTGAGATATGATTTTTTTAAATTAAACTTTGACTTCCGGTTTGGACAGGAAGTAAGGTCAATCTGGGGTCACTCACAACTCATTTTTCCTCTAAGTACATGACAAGTTTCAAGTTCATGTGAAGTTTGCAAGTATGTGTTGGTCTACGTAAGTTGATTTGTATCTGAGAAGGGTAAAAAATTAAGGAAAAGTGCAGTAAACAATCACTAGGGCCTACTTAACGTTAATTTGTGCACAAACTAAAGATTTTTGGAGAAAACAAAAATTACAAAATACGGCATAAAATTTCTCCTGAAAAATTGCCATAACCTTAACAACTGAATTTTCCTATCCTTATTTATATTCTAAATACATTTTGGTTACATCTCTTCATAGTCTCGTTAGAAAAAGTGGGAGTTGTTTACTGTCTAAAGTACATGTTCACGTACTGACGTTGGCCTAACTAACGTTAAAGATGGACTACAACGAGAACTCTCACATTAAATTGACTATCGAACCTTGTTTATGTTGTGTTCAGGTAACAATTTATTGTTGTGGTCATGTTTTTCTCTTTATAATTTTGTTGCAATTTGACGAAAAAATTAGACCCAGCTTCTTCGATTTTTGAAATTTCCGCCTGCACTGGTTCCGACAAAGACCCATTGAAAATCCACTATGAAATCCACGATATAGTACCAGCGGACTTGTAAACCAGCGAAAGGGATGACGATAACCTATGAACACCGAGTAAACAGAAGCGCCATGTTACTTCCATGTATATTATACATGCGTTTCATGCGTCAGCAGAGGCATGAAGTTTTTTATGAAGCTTTTTTCGACGTTGTTGTGTAACAGTTATATAATGACTTCATGTGTTGTTGGTGGATGCACTGAAATAGTATTAAGAATCCAGAGACTCATTTTTTCATGGGTGCTTTCGTCACACACAGTATGAATTATTCATGAGTTGAGGGCTTTTGGTGAAACCGGGCTTTTCTGGGTCGTAGAACAGCGGATCAAATTGATTTTTTTTGCATGAAGGAACAAGTTTTATTGAATAATAATATGTTAGTAATCATTACACATTTCTCGAACGAAACAGCAACACAGCACTTATCATTATTCCGTTGTAGTCAATCTTTAAGTTACACATCAGGCACAATGCAACGACGAACTCTGTAATCCCTCTAAAAAATGGCTCTTCTTGTAAGGTAAATACAGGAAATCCTCTTAAAAATGAAATTCAAGATACCTACCCTTTATGACTGTCTGTGTTGGCGATAAATTTTTCCTCAAAATCATGACCTAATAATAACAAACAGCGCAAGTCGATTCGATTGTACATGGAGCTCCATTGTAACTAAAGATCGTGGTGGCGCCTTATATGGATTCTGCGGCGCTGTAGATCGTTTGATTTGTAACGATTAAAACGTAAGTAAAACGTTTAGATAATAAACAATTGATCTATCGAAATTAGATATCTGATGACTTAATCATGACGTCACAAATTATGTTTCATCTCGTGTTAAGTTCTAAATATATGCCAAGTTTCAAGTTCATGTGAAGTTTGCAAGTATGTGTTTTTGTAGACAATCGATCCGAAAAGGAGAAGAAAAAAAAAAAAAAACCCGAACAAAACAATAGGTGTTCGCGCTGTAGCTCGAACACCTAATTATATGGACTTATAATGGCGCACGTATCCACCAAACAGGTGCTCAAGACGCATTACATTATTGCCCCTGCTCATCAGGCGCATAAATCATTCCTGAAACCATCTCGGCTCCCCGGGAGTGTACAGCTCAACTGCTGCCATTTCAGCGCATACGGGCTAATCAAACACAACAAACAACTCTGCCCTCACAGGTACCCATTTACCCCTGGGTGGAGAGAAGCAATTATGGTAAAGTGTCTTGCTCAAGGACACAAGCACCCCGATCGCGGCTGGGATTCGAACCCACATTCTGACGACTCAGCCATCAGAACACAAATCTGATGCACCTAAACCGCTCGACCATGGAGGGTAAAATGTAGAGTAAGTAATTAAGTTTGATATAACCCTGCGATAATTTATTTTTCAATAATAGTGTATATTTGCCTTATTCACAATTAATATGAAAGCGAGGCTGTAATTCTCACAACCACACTCTGTAGCTTACATGCTACATGCACCAGCAAGAAGACCCAATAATCTGATAGTTCCAAAGAAAAGTTCAATCCTGACATAAGGAATAAATGAATGCATGTATCGATTAAATTTAATTACTTACAATTCAATGACATTTGAAAGCGAATTTGCCCCTGCAAACAGACAAAATTAGGCAGGTTACTATAATGAGCATGTACAGGTACACAACATCTTGTATTCAGGGAATAAGACATAATTAAGATGGATAACTCAAGGTGAATAACTTGCAAGAAAGAGCTTGTCTGAATCATGCAAAAAAGGAATTTGCCATTCAGTTACTTGAGTCAGTGTTTACCAGATATGATTCAAATGCTACATGCAAGAGGTTGATTTGAATTTTACAACCAAATATTTTGCTCCAGAGTGAATACTCCTCACCTGTTCCATATAAGCTGGTCTATGATCATCAGCGATAAATATAACAGGATTGGAGTTGAGTACCACAAACTCTATATGTTAAGTAAGCATCCAGCCAGGCATCTGTGTCAAAGGTTTGTAAATACAACTTAGCGTAAATGTCACATGATTGAACTTTGCGAAGTCACAATTGGAGAATGTCAAATTACATGAAAATCATTCAAACGTTATAAACAAACTCCTGAAATGACAAACATGAATTCAAAATTGTTGATAATTGTTCAGAATTTGAAATAGGCGACATCTTAGCACAGACTTTGCCGAGTGACTTTACTCCAGTAAAACCCGATCAAACAAATCAAACCAATGTGTATCTTGATGAGTGCTATTTCATCATTTTATGGTATTCAATACAAAAAACTTACCTGTAATGTAGCCTTGTTGTATGACTGTTTTCTTGTTCAGTTCCACCAACTCATAGTTAAATTCTACAGATATAAACAAACATTTACTGTAATTTTAGGCTTTATTTATTACCAAACACCATTGCACTTAAAAATATGGTGCTTGTATCCTTGAACAAAATATTTTAATTAATTGTACTAAAATGATAGCACCTCCGAGACAGAAATATTTCAAGGGATGTTTTGATAAACATTATGTAAATCACTCAGGACAAAATAAAATGTAATTTAAAACTCAGTCAGTCAGACTTTACTTGAAAGACTCAAGTTAAACATAATGTAGTTTTAAATGACTTTACTCAACCTGATACTTAATTAAAGGACTGGTGTTGCCCAAACTGTATAGACTTATCATAATGTCAGAAGTCTATTACCTACATGAAGTATGCCAGCCCGCTGTTATCCATACCATGGCATTGTACTCCAAATGCGCGCAGCATGCACAATGAGCTTAGTTACGGAGGTTTTGCTCCCCTGCCCGACCTAACGTGGGGCATCATGGGATAAGCCTTTCCTAAAGAACTAGATGCAAATTGGGCATTGGACGAACCATCATCTGTGGAGAGAATGCACTAAATGCTAAGGTACACGTGCAGAATACAGTTCTCTCACGCCTTGAGTAAGTCTCCCAGACTGCACTGCTTCTTTTGGGACCTTAGCATCAGTTTGTGGAACAAAGCGTCACGAATGGGCCAAATCCATTGTTCTTGGAGTACTATGCCGTGGACTTGGTTAGTACACAAGTGGCACACTTCATGTATGGTAACAGAGCTCTGGTACTATGCAGTAGACTAGGTTAGTACATGAGTGGAACACTTCATGTAGGTAATAGAACTTCTGGTAAAGTCAATTGGGACCCATCATTAGAGGGATGCCATGGACTAGTACACGGTGGCACACTTCATGGAGTAATGTCAATTGGACCTAGGGGTGACGATATTGAATTTTTTGATAGTCGATTATCAGCGGCCATATATACGATATTATCGTTTCAAAAAATGTATTCATATTAATGACATTGGACACTGAAATAACTACTCTTACATGCAAGTTCTACAGGGAAGTTGCGTGGGTCATCAAACAGTTACTCAAACAGTCACTCCAAAACAAGCCAGGTTTTAGAATTTTTTCCGCGGTCGACAAGCATTTCATAAAAAAAAATTCACTGTGACGTCTATAAACAAACCTGTGGTCGTGGTTTATAAATGCCTACAGCCCTCATCCCAGAGCTGAGAATGAATGGGCCATTGATCGATCGGCTACGCACAGTTCAGCCGTCATCACTCCACGCTTTATCCTGGTATCTGACATTTGCTGAATGTGACTAACCTCACAATGTACACCAGCCGGTTATTGGAGAGTGTGCCACGTGATCCTGGGACTAGCTTTTAGTTGGGCCCACGGTAGCGAGGCTGGCAAACGAAGTAGTGGAACATGAGCGCGCAGCGCGTGATTTTGATTTGTTAGCTCTTCATGGTATTGTAACCGTTGATATCACCGTATAATGACATGAAATTTGGAGACAATTTATCACTCCGGTGATATTTAAGCTAAAAAGAGAAGCGATATCAATTTGATATCGGCCATATTTTTGGAATATTGGTGATATTTTTGAAATATCGTCAATATAATGATATTTCGATATCTTTAAAACCATAATCGATTTATCTGATAATGTTTTGAATATCCTAATTTCACCCGTCATCAGAGACTGCTCAACAATGAGCAAGTATGGCCAATAGCTATTTTGCCAAGGTGCTTTAGGTTATTAGCTGGATTGTGGACTGAATGACAAACCACAAACTCACCACGACCTCCCTTTCACAAACTCCTCAACCAGGACTTTCGTCTTGTTGAATTCCTGGGGCTGAGAATACCACGCTGGGTTGCTAGGTAGCAGCTGACAGGTGTCTTGCAATGAGGATGGGCAGCTGTGGGATGGCTGGCTGAAATGCATTGTGGGAGCATGGCTGATTGTCTGCAGAGTATTCCGGAGTGGGATGACGAAGACAAGCTGTGATGATTCAAACAGTGATGAAAACTAAAAGTGGATAGTGCTGTGTGGGTGGATGATTGGTGATGGGTTCACAACTTTGTGTAAATTCGACATAACAATTCCAGGCTTTCTATACAATATAAGCACTTTGACCTAATAAATTCTCCAGGATGATTGATACTTGTGATTTCTATACAATATAAGTACTTTTGACCTAATAAATTCTCAGGATGATTGATACTTGTACCCACTTCACACCAAGTCAAGGTTTTAGATAATACTTTGTTCATTTGATAATCTGGAAATAACCAATATCTTCCCTTTAAAACAATTACTAACCTACATGTACTTGTAGAATACTGTTTAGCCTTTTGCGACTTGTTGCATCTGTCCAAAAATGTCTGGAGAAAAAAAAAATTGATGACAGATTAAAGCTGTTACTTTCACAGAGTAGTTTTTGTCTGTTTTGATCTTTCTAGAGTAAGCTTGGGCGATATGGATTTTTCAGCCACGATGTATCGTCAACTTATATCGCGATTTTTGACAGTATCGCGATTATTTTTTCATTTGTGCACAATTGCTTTAGAGCCGACAACCACAGATATCGCATTCAATTCCCAACACTTAATCTGTCTGAATAATTTGTTTGAGTAGCAGTTGATTAAGAGAAATGACAGAGTCTGAACCCTGTATGGCGGCTCCTTTGTGATCTGACAGTCAGCTAACCACTGAAGTAGTTCGCTTTTGAAAGCATGAAAAGACTGGCCTAATTTTTGTTTCCATGGAATTTCTGAATCGACTCACAACTGTGATTTTTTAATCACAATATATATATTTTTAATCGCGATTTGCCGATATCTCGATAACTTGAAAAGGTTATCGATATCGTAATCAAACAATATATTACCGTGTTATCGCCCATGCTTATTCTAGAGTATAAATGCATAAGGAAGGGGCTTTAACTCTAACTACCCATCCTCCAAAATCCTCCAAGGCACTTTTTGGGAAAAAATTCAGCATTGTTGAAACTGGTACTTTCACCTCTTCAAATGGGACAAAATTACTACCTGACAAGAAGTACAGGCCATAGTGCTGAATATGAAAGATCAATGAAAATGCATGGTGCATTTTGAAGATAAGGCATGTTTCCAAAAGTGTACTAGAGGATTTTGGAGGATTCAGGAAGGTTCCTAGCCAGAATACCTAATGGGTTGTTAAAGGGAAGGTAAAACATTGGTATTTGGTGGCAAACATGTATACATGCATTCATTTCAACCCTCTAGTACTCAAGAAATAACAATAACCTCACAACAATAACAATAATCACAACAATAACCTCACATTTAAAAAAAAAATGATGAACAACCATTGCATTTAAAAAAATTATTTATGTTTTACAAAAAGTTGCCATGCAAATTTGACATATATCATTTCAATAGATGAGAGCATGTCAGACATAGTAATTTCTCAGGATGCTTGATATGATGACAAAGTGCCCTTTCATCAAGAAACTGGTGATGTTTTCATCGCTAGAGGGCATTGGTGTGCACGGAGAGGATTGGATGAAGATGATAGGAGAAAACTGTGCAAACATGGTATATAATGACGGTATTACCAGTTTATGTGGGATCCTTGTTGTCATGGCGATGCTGTTCCATCCTCTTCTGACCAGGATGCATGATCTACCACTGTGGAGCCCTGGATGAAACCACAAAGAAATGCAGCCAGCCATCTGGAGTCAAAGTACATGAATAAATGAATACATGAATACATTAAAGGGGCAATATCATCACGGCCATCAGGCCAGGGCATGTAATTGGAGGCCTAGTTTTAGATTTACTCAGTGACTGAAAATAATACTCCTACATGATAAGGTCATGTGCCGTTGATGCTGCATAAATGAGCCAGTAATTTTCAGTCGGTGTTCATCTTGAACTAGGACACCGATTCCATGCCCTGTTGAAAATCTCCTCTGATCATGTTTCGATGTTATCCCTTTAACCTAAACCCCTGTCAATCAACTAACTAGACACTCTGCTCGTAGCAACAACATCCATCAGTTGTCGAGTTTGAAGCCTCAGCACAGTGCAACACAATCAGCAAAAACAAAAGCTCTTTTGTTCACTGCCCAACAACAACAACAACAACAACAAACAACAAACAACAACATGGCCGAGACAAGAAACACTGCGACAGATCGCCTCTCGATTCAAGCGAAAATATTTATTGTTTCCCGTTGTATAATCATTACCAAAAGTGTACTCCTTGTAGGTGCTACCGAGTAGACTCTACAGGGTAAGTTTCAACATCGGCCATTAAAGATCTTGTGGCTTTTAGTGTAAAAACCTTTGATTTCTCAATTGAAGACTCTTTACAACGTGCGTTACTCAGTGTATAAAGTTAGCAGTGAGGCGATGCGTTCCATCTGCGCCTTTTAGAACATCTTGATAGCAACTATAACGCTGGTGAACTACTGCAGGGTGAATACACATCGCTTTTGCTTGTAATTTCCCTGAAACAATACAACATTTCTCACAATTTGTGATGATAATAATGAATACTATGCAGCATCATCTCGCGGTGAATCAGCCGAACTCTCAAAGAGGAAGTCCATCACCCGTTCTGGTCGGTTATGCTTGAGCAGGTACCGCCAGATCGTATACACACTGCTCAGAACAATAACAGAATTCGTGCTGTAAACAGGAGAAAATGGAGTAAGACGATAAAAGAATTGCAATGGAATGTTTATAAGAGCAAGCCAGAGAACAGAGGTACAGAAGGAGATGATTAGCATATGGCAGGATAAAGGCATGTTTGAAATAAGTGAACAGCGGCTTGCCGACCAGGTAAAACAAATCAAACATAACCAGTGGCTAACGAAAGTTGAGATGGAAGAGATGAGTAGAAAAATATCACGGACAGAGGCTGGTGATGATGCTGAAGAAGTGCAGGAGGAGGAACTGGTCAATGTGGCCGTTGAAGAGCTGGCAAGTTCCCAGAGTGCGGAGGAGGTCAGTGGAGGAGTAGAGGAGGGAACAGAAGATGCAAGTACAGACTTGACGGAGGAAAGAGCTAGAGATTAGGAAGAGGATTGAAGAGGTAATGGTATAGGTAAAAGGGACAGGTAAGTGGAGTATTCCTGCATTGCGTCAGGTCCCAAGGAAAAAGCTAACAAATGTGTCGGCTATGGCAAGTAGAATCCTTGGGACGGTAAGTACTACTAACCTTACTGAAATTAATGATCTTGTCTTTGCAGGTGCAGTTGTAGCAGTAGACAAATTAGGGGTTAAATCTTCACAATCACAACATAAAGATAATAAACCTTGGTGGAAACGCAGACTTGAGGGCCAAATTAACTAGTTACGCAAAGATCTTAGTAGAATAGAGCAAATGGATATAGGTGCAATGAAAGATTCAGATATGAGGAATAGATTAATAAAGAAGTATCAAGTAAAAGGAAATGAATGTAGTTAAGGCCAAGAGAATGAAAGTCATAGATTTGCGTCCGGGAAATTTCGAAAACACATGAGGCTTTTTTTCATTATTCATTATTTCCATTGATCATTAATAACAGCGCAATCACAAGATGTTTCTTCTAATCTGTGTACGTACGTTATACGTGCATCATTATACGTCGCAGACACACAGGCATAAGATACAAAGGCTCAACAGCAAGCGTGTTGTGCATGTGAAGGCGGTACAGTTGCTGCAGGTGCTGAATCGGACGGAGTTTACCATACAGTTTAATGTACGATCGACCTTTTTGTGAAACGGCGTGCAGGACTAAATGAAGACTGTAAGACTAAGAGAACATGTGCTAATGATTATAGCGCACATACTGGTGGAAATTTGGTAAAACTTCGTTTTACTGATGTGGATGATTTGGAACTAAATTTGTTTGGTGGAAATACCTTTTGTGCAAATAATGATTTTTGGCAAATAATGAAAAATTTGGGTAGCTTCGGGACATCGAGGCGGTGGACGCAAACCTATGTTTCTATTTTCATGGCCTAAGGAGGAAATAAAGCAAGGGTTAAGGCAAAGGCTGCAAAAGTAAAAGGTATAACGACAGGTCAGGCAGTTTCATCAAAATACGTCTATTCAATACAAACCAGCGTCAATTATTCAAAGAATTGGACGGAAATGTGACAACTCACAAGTGGGCCCAGAGCCAGCAGAGGCAAGGAATTTCTGGGGTCAGTGGGTGGCTTTGGATCAGCCTGGTACCATAACAGACAAGCAGAATGGTTAGCCGGCGTGAAAACGAGTTAAAGGGTGTACAACAACAAGAGGGATTTTAGATTGATGTGAGCAAGGTGAAGAAACAGTTAAGAAGAGTGCGAACTGAAAGCCCGGGACCAGACCAAGTGCCACGGATACTGGCTAAAGAACTTCAGTAGTCTTCACGAAAGAATAGCCCAGCAGCTGTAAGAATGCTTAGCATGTAGCAACGTTCCGGCGTGTATGACTGAAGAAAGAACGGTACCTACTCATCATGAAGGACACTAAGAAGGGTAGCGTTGCAAGTAACTATCGACCTATTACATGTCTACCCATGATGTATAAACTTCTGACGAAATCATTGCAGAAGATCTGTATAGTCACATAGAAGGTCAGCAGTTATTTCCAGATGAACAGAAAGGTTGCAAGAAGCGGTCAAGAGGAACGAAGACCAACTCACCATTGATAAGGCGGTGCTAAAGGACTGGGAACAGGAAAACTAATCTGGCCATGGCATGGATAGATTACAAGAAAGCATACGACATGGTATCACACTGCGTGGATTATGGAATGTTTGGATATGATAGGGGCAGCTGATATGTGAAATGTCTTCTGGGTGAGAACATGAAGACATGGAGAACAAATCTGATGGCCAGTGAAGAATGTCTTGGTAAGGTAAACATCAGGCGGTATTTTCCAGGGCAATTCTCTGTCTCCACTGTTGTTTGTTTTGACACTGTTCCTTTGGCGATGATTTTGCGGAAGGGTTAGTGCGGGATGCGAGATGACGAAGGATGGATGCAGGATTAATCATCTGCCTTCATGGAGCGACCTGAAGTTGCTACGAAGAATGAAAAGAGATTGATTCCTTGGTGCAGACTGTACGGATCTTCAGCGATGACATCGGCGCGCCATGAAGTTTGGTCTGGAGAAATGTGCTGCGATGACCATGAAGAGGGGTAAAGGGTACATTCGGATGGAATTACTTTCCCAGATGGCACACAATTGAGGGCGTTGGGTGAAGAAGAAAGTTATAAGTATCTTGGGTGCTTGAAGCAGATCACGATGCACGAGGAATCAAAAGAGGCTTAAGAAAGAGTATAAGATGAGTGAAAGAAGTGTTTGAAGTCCAGAAAGCAGAATGGAGGAATATGATAAAGGTGATCAACACTTGGGCTGTGTCGCTGATGAGGTACAGTGCAGGAATTGTCGAGTGGACTAAGGCAGATCTAGATGTTGCTGACAGGAAAATGAGGAAAGTGATGACGATGCACGGTATGTTACATCACGGTGAATGTCAGCAGACTCTATCTACTGAGGTCAGAGGAGGAAGAGGATTATTTAGTGTATCAGACAGCGTTAACATCGAGAAGGAGCTTGCAGTGTCATGTAAGTAGTAACTTTCGGGAAAAGTTGTTGAAGGTTGCACAGAAATACACCTTGAAGGCAGGCGAATTACGGTTCCAAAGGAGTATATAGAATCAAAGAAGAGAACAAAGAACACGAGATTGGCAGGAAAACCACTTCACAGCCGATTCCTGAGATGTACCAAGAAGTGGCAAGTAGCAAGACTTGGGAATGGTTGAGGAGAGGAGAACTAAAGAAAGAAACTGAGGGTCTGATTACTGCATGCAAGACCAGCCTCTGCCGACGTAATGTGATGAAGGCAAGGATTGAGAAGTCAGATGTCTCTTCTATGTGCAAAATGTGCAATGCGAGAGGAGACTGTATTTCACATTGTCAGCAAATGCAGAGTGGCATGCTCAGACAGAGTACAAAGGCAGACACGATGAAAGTTGGCCAAGGTGATCTATTGGGATCTCAGTAGCACACGGCAACAAGGTGCACCTAAGTGGTACGTACTCCATGTGCCGGAAAAGGTTGAAGAAAGCGGACTATGTCAAGATTCTTTCAATTTTAAATATCCAGACAGATTATGTTATAGAACATAGACGGCCGGATGTTGTTGTCTTGATAAGCAGGAGAGATGTGTCATCTTATCGATATAGCTGTGCCGGGTGATAGTAGAGTAGCTTCAAAGGAGAAGGAGAAAGTACAGAAATATCAGGATTTAGCGAGAGAACTCCATGCAAGCTGTGGCAAGTGAAGGTTATTCCTGTGGTAGTGGGAGCACTGGTACAATCCCTGCTATGTTGGAGAAACATCTCAGGAGTATAGGAAACATCTGTTAGAGTAGACCACTACAGAAGGCGGCAATTTTAGGAACAGCAAGGATTCTATGAAAGACACTCGAGATCTAAGGCTATGGGACATAGCTTTCGACCCGAGGTGTAACCGACAGAAAGGAAAACAATATCTTTCTTTTCATGCTGTGTTAATGCGAAATAATAATAATAATAATAATAATAATAATAATAATATTAATAATATTAATAATAATGTGGATCTATATAGCGTGACGTATTCACCAAACTGGTGCTCAAGGCGCATTATATACCCCTGCTCATCAGGCTCATAAATCATTCCTGAAACCATCTCATCATTCCCCTGGGGAGTATACAGCTCATGATCAATTGCTGTCATTACAGCTATATATGCTAATCAAACACAACAACCAAATCCTTTTTGCCCCTCACAGGTACCCATTTACCCCTGGGTGGAGAGAAGCAAAATTTATGGTAAAGTGTCCAATACAACAAGATCTAACAAATGTTTACATTTGATGCATTATGTTGTGTTCAGTATGGTCATGATGGTTAGGATTCGAGATACAACCGTAGACTGTGTATCGACAAATTTTCAAAATAATGAATTTTTGTGTGAACTTACATGCACGCATCTCAATTAGTGCTTTCATTTTAGAGACGACAAATTCTTGTAAAACCTGCCCTGAATTTCATTCTCATTTTTTGGAGTAGCGATGCCCAATATAATATAAGAATGTCTATAACGTTATGTGGGAACGAGCACCAAGGCCAAGACCATGTACCAAGGCAAGAGTTGGTCATGGCCTCTGTGGAATTCTAGCCTAAAAGTTAAACCCCAAATTGGCTTCCACAACCACCCTGTCCCCGGCCCACAATTTATGCCTAAAGACCAGAGTCCTGTTTTTTACCGTAAAAAGAGACCGAGTAAAGTCCAGATTTCATGCTTCTCAAAGTCCAACACATTTTTGTTTTACATTCATCGTTCATTACCAAATGGCAAAATACGGTAACGTTAAAAATGTGTTTGACGGAGAGCCGATTGCCGGATGATGAGGCCTCCTGAACATTCTGAATGGCTCAAACAATCCAAGAAGTATTTCCTGAGTTAGCTGAGTAAGTATAAACATTTCTTTTTAACAAAAAAACTTACTTTTGTTCGTGTCTTTTAGCTTTTTCATTCCACCACAACAAAGCAGGCAGACATGAACCTAAGTTAGGCTAAGAAGTACAAACTGTTGTGTCGAATGTTGACATTTAAGCTATTTTTGTCTCTACGATTTTTTTTAGCGGTCAGTGTTTTGGGGTGGGTAATGTTAAAGAGGGCGCTGTTATAATTACT
>CM055818.1:61643710-61680400 GCA_029582265.1 Zoroaster sp. YZ-2022
AAAAAGTCCACGACATTTCCCAAAAAGTTGAGTAAACACCTTATCAAACCACAAAATTTTTTTTTCTATACTGCCTTTCACCTCTTGACCAATTTTGGACCGCGATTTGACAATTCCCTGTTATGTTTTTTGATTCTACATCGATGTCAACCCAAAGATTGTATTGCTCATCGCTCAGCGCTACGATAGACCTGCTTTCATTGAATTCGCGGTCTCCCATATAATGCAGAACCTCAAAAAGAAGCTGCCCTTTTTGGCTTTGAGAAAATTCTATTGTCCCTTATAGGTATTTTCCTACATTATCTCGTACCGGTAACTTCAGCACTGTAACTGATGAAAATAATAAAGATGATAAGCAATTTTTTCTGGAGAAAGGCGTGAGGAATTCATAATATGTTTATTTTTTGTAGGTTTGAAAAAGTTCTGATGTCTGATATTTTCCCACATGTTCAGCTGCAACGCCCGCGCTGTAATTGATTAAAATAAAAACATGAGTAAGCAATTAAAAATACTTTGGAGAAAGGCGTGACCTCCTCCCACTAAATCCGCCAGGGATGAAAGTATGTTTGAATCGGATATTCATTGCATGTACAAATAATGGGGTGAAACCTCATGTCATTTCAGTTTCCCTCATTTTTCGTAAACTTTTCCCTATCTTTGAAAAGAAAATGCCCAAATAAAACAGTTATTCGAAAAGGCCTTTCCAGAGAATGATTGATAGTATTTGTTCAAACATACAATGCACCCCTTGCTCTTATAAAGCATCTATTTCGGGTTCAGCTAAAGGCCACCGGATTCTGAGGACATTACCGGTATTAAAATTGAGTGCTCTTTGCCGAAGAAGGCCGGCGATATCTCAACCAATGAAATGAGCCGCTTCCGGCAAACAATACGCCATTGGCTCGCTTTCTACCACGGACCATTTATGCTATGGCGAATATGATGTCTCTTCCACCGCAACTGGGATACTTGAGCCACAGGCGCATGTCACATTCCAACTTACGCCTAGAACACTGTTGCCGGCGCCCTGTGATGTCCGGGACCGCCGGCCATGCTAGCCAGAAAATCTTGTATGGGAGAGAGAGCTTGCACCATTTTCTCACAGCCTGCAGGAAACTCTCAAATCAAGCTGCCGCTTTCGGGAAATTCTGTAGAAGGTATAGTCGTCGTATTTTTTTTGAACTACCGTCATTTATTTTTATTTTTAATTTATGGTCTTTAACATTTACATGGATAATCGATATATCGAATATAATTGATATTGATTTCGATATCGGAGCATCGGCTGAAAATGTTGATATCGACGGTGTTTAATGGCACCCAACACTGTCCGTGGTTCGAGTTTCATCATGTTTTCAATTTTTTACGCCCCAAAAAATAAGAATATTCTTCCTTTATTATTAAAATTGACTCATACGGAAATGGACAGTACTAATTTTTCTTTTTCTGATTTGTATTCCTTAGGATTTTACTTACCAAGGAAATAAAGTCCGACATTGTAAATGGTCTGAATCCTATCTCGTGAATAATAAGTCACAATGACAATGTTGAAGCGAAACTAGACTAACATTTGTCACGGTAAATTTTTAAGTCCCAAAAACAGTTACTATATGTTCAGTGCCGTTCTGGCTAAATAGCTACTATAAAGTTAATGGTGTCGAAAATATCCACAGCCAAAATTAAATAGATCCTGTTAGATTATTTATGCAAAGTGGCAATGGCGGCGAGTAGGATCCTTCTATTTTCTGAAGGGAGGATTTTTACAGGAAATAAAGTCCAAAACCATCGCAAAAGCGGATTTTAAATGATTTATTTCAAAGTGGATTTAAAAAGATAGTTTTTGTTTTCTGTACCCCAAAATCTTTATAAACTCATTTTTAACTGGTTAGTACAAAAACTCTTAAAAGTGAAGTAGATATTCATTCCGGTGGCACATGGTGGTCTGTTGGGTCCAAAGACATCCCACAATTCCTTGCAGCCACTATTTGCGAGTAAAACCTTTATGGGACCCCAGTATATTAATTTCAATTAAATTTCACCTATCTTACATTTATTTCAATGCTGCCCATGTTCATAGCAAAATCTTCTTTGGTCGTCATTTTTGATTGGTTTTTACTGTCATTTTGATCTACCCTGAATAATACTAGACAATGCTTTTACTGGTCAAAACGCCCTACCCTATTTTAACTCTGTTATTATACATACATGCAGGTTTGATAAGGTTCGACTTTTATAAAAATTAGATATATACCTTGGCAAGTATATCAACATTTTGACTGATTTTGACCCCTTGCAGTCACAGAAGGGTTAATAAAAAACATACTTGAAAGAAATTATCTTTTTCATTCGAAAATTCTAATATTGCCCTACCCTAATGCAGTTCAATTTTAAGATGCACTGCATCCAAAATATTTAGAAAGCTAAAGCAATCCATCAATATATCTCACATTTTGACATGTAATGATAAAGACAACATAACAACATGTATGTCACTTATTGACGAAGACCCAGCTAAATGACCATCTGGAATGTTGTTATGTTCATGTTCTTTGTCTTTGTGTCAATATTATTATAACACACCATCACCAGGCTTAATTGAATACAAGATTTGTAATAGATGATCAACTGCACATCAAAACGTTCACCCTTAAATGTTTCATCGATGAAGAATGCAACTACAATTGAACCAAATTATCTATTCAACTAAAATATACAAAGAAACCTCTACCAAAAAAAATTAGAAATAAAACTGCCACCTGGAAACCTATATTGAACATGGAATATTGCAGTGTCTATCAACGGATCAGTTCTGTTAAATCAGATTTAAAAGTGACTTTTCGTGCACCAATTGATAAAAGAACAGGTATTGAACCCAATGGTCGCAGCACCGGTGGAACCCAAGTGTATCATCCGCAGAATATACGTCTGTTTTTTTTCTGTAACGCTGGAAGAAAGCCTAGCAGCAAGAATAGGAAATAGGCCTAAAGCTGGACGACAGGAGTGCTTATTGCCTGCTATAATGAAGCTATCCAACTCGTCCCTCAAGATAAGCACCAAAGATCTCTCAACGTTTATCAGAACAGGGTTTTAGCCTGCGACAAAGTTGGTAAGATATTGAACCTTGTATCTATCACAAAATCAACTAATGGTTTATCAATTGATCTAAAATGTTAACAACCTACATATATCGGGTTCCTGCTGCACTCAGCCTGCCCCTGTGCATTTTTTTCTGAAAGCACACAGTGCATTGCCATGAAAATGCACAGGACGGAGTCAAAAAGGAGGCGTGCACTGATGGGCAAGGGCCAGAGGGTTAGATGTCAACCACTGTCTGCCAGAGAAGCTCTGTCGATCGCCTCCTACACTCACACTTTTAGGCAATTTAACTCGATTAAAAGCTGCAGTTATGGACACTCCTGTGGGCGAATGGAAGGTGGCACTTAGCTGGGCAACCATCAACAAGCTCAAAATAAGCCCTCAAACACGTGCAGACGGAAAACTAATAATTTTGACAAATAAGGGAAGTTCACTGCCTGCCCTGACAGCTGTCAGCAAAGGGAGAGGAGGAGGGAGGGAGGGAGGAGGGGAGGGAGGGAGGGAGGGAGAGGAGGAGATATGGCGGCGGTGAGGAGGGAGGATGGCGGAGCAGGAGGGAGGCAGAGGAGAGATATATATAAGAGGCAAGGAGGGAGAGGAGAGGGGGCGGGGCGGTTTGAAAGTAGCTATCGTTAACAACGATCCTTTACTAAAGGAAGGAAGGATCGATTCTTAAAAAGGAGACTAGTACTGTGAAATTAAAACAGTAAGAACCTTTTCTCTCCAAATAATATTTTAATCTATTGTTTGCCAGGGTTTATTATCAAAATATTTTCTTTACATATGGAAATAATAACACTTTTAATGCACCAAACATTTTAAAACTTGATGACCCATCCTAGAGGCAAAGGAGTAATGATGCCTTTTAGAACTCAAAAAAGTATTGTCCATACGATCCAACATATTGTTTGCTTCCTGATTTCCAAAGCTCACCTGTTAGATTCTATAGCAGATAATATGAGAGTTTGTAGGTATAATATTTATCAGATATACCAGGTAAACCCTTTTAAAATTCTGAACTGAAATATTTATTTGTACCTGCTACATAATGTGTCTCAATCTCTTCAAATGAACTATATGCCAGTCTGATCTGAAAGTTGCTTTCACATTGATCACACATCCAACATCCAAATAATTGAAAAGTGATTAAATATACATTTAAAACAAAACTTTGCCCCATCACAAAGATAAACTCGGATACTACAGAGGTCACAAGAATGAAGTGAGCGGTTCGTGATGGCAGTAGACAGTGGACTTGCATTAAGAGCAGAAAGCCGACTACATATCATTGCTGATGATGATGCCCACAACAGACCTTACTATACTTGGGAGAGGTACCTTTTTATCTCTGCATTATTTTTTCGATGTAATTGTAATATGGAGTGGTTCTCAGATTTTAAAAAAGTATGACAGCAATAGTGTTACCACAAAACAAAAATATATACTGATACTTCTTCCTTTTAATGCCTTAAAACATATGTCATCTTTAATACTACAAATATAGATTTCTAAACAAATCTGGTCAAAACAAAAAGGAAATGTACCCTTTTTAAATGGATAACAAACTGGTAGTAAAGCAAGAAATAAATAAATCAGAGAAAATGCTAGTGTCACCTGATTCAGCTTGAATCAGTGGCACAACCTGTTGAAAGGGGGGGACACATCACAAATATCCTTCATGTACACTTTCAATATCACTGTTAATTGAATAATTTGTTCAAAAATAATTAGTTAAAAGGAGAAAGCCATTGTAACATTTCTCATTTTTGCATCAATTATTATTCTTCCAATGCAAACGGAGTGGATGATCTTATAGACATCCTCACCCCTCCCCGAGCCTTAAAGTGGGACATATATCCCATCCTTCCGGGATTACGCCTATGGCTGGAATATTTGCATGTTCATATATTGACCCCCCCCCTCACGAATTGTAAAGAGAGCTAAGATGACCCAGTACCATTTTTCCCACAGCGATAGGGTTGAGGAACCCACTAAGTAAGGAGGCAAGTCAAGATTGGATCTGTAGACAAGGAGTGCACAATGTGAAGGAGATGAGACGCCACATTCGGTTGTATGAGACCTCGTTATTTGACTGCAGCGGTGATGCTCCTTCAACAGTCGGATGCTGCCTTTTGCACCTTTGCTAGATGAAACAATTCGCAAGATATATACATGGCTTAACAAAAGCACGTACATTTGTTCGCTGGCACAGTAACATGTACAATGTATGTGACGTCAATTTGAAAAGTTTAAATAGACCATTTCAAGACTGTACATCACCGATTTGTAAGAAGTAGTCAAAGCTTGATCTTCATTAAGTCACGATGCTACCAAGGTGTACCAAACCATTGAGCAATATATGAAATGTTATACATGTATGAT
Organism: Zoroaster sp. YZ-2022; assembly: GCA_029582265.1. NCBI lineage: Eukaryota > Metazoa > Echinodermata > Asteroidea > Forcipulatida > Zoroasteridae > Zoroaster > Zoroaster sp. YZ-2022. The sequence goes on from CM055818.1 coordinate 61,649,189, forward strand.
ATTATAAATTGAACCATGAACAACTTGCATTAACACACGATTTTTGCAGACATTTGGGGTTACAGATGCTAATTACTTTTGAAAATATACGACACAGATTATCTGTTTCAGGCGTGATAATTTCACATTATGACTTTAGTGGGTCTAACTTGGTAAATTTAGCTTTGAAATCGGGCGTTAATCAGACTGGGTAAAAAAGGGGAAGATTGTTTCATTGTTCTGACCAGCTTAGCATTCTGCAACATACATGAAGCCAGTGAATCAATATGTAAAATTTGGTCTCCATATTAACAAACCATGTGTGCAGTGGTTTACAAACCTAATTAAGGCTGCAGATAAAAACTTTGCGATGTTTTAAATGCCCATAAAAAGTAATTCTGTCTGTAGCACAATTTTTTCAGGTACTCAAACCTGACTCAGAAAATCCATGAAATTACGCTGGGCACAGGAAAAACCCGAGGATAATTTCTGCTGGTTCCAGCGCGTCACCTGCATGAACAAGCAGAATCGAAGTTCTTCTTTTGCCATCAGACCAAAATACCCAAAGACATCTCCTCTCAAGGTAGTCTATTTCATTCTGCCAAGAACTGCTCTATTAGACTGAGATCCCAAAAACCATACAAACAAAGAACCCGAACATACCCAGCAGGAGGATGTACCCAGCCAGCACATTGACTGGGTGAAATGACATCCCACAGTCAAAATCCCAGCAGAACACATCACACAGAATGACATTCCCAGTAGAGCGATCTCTCAGTAGTGACACCCAGTAGAATGACATCCCGCAGCCATCCCAGATGGTCGACACCCCCAGAATGACACCCCCAGCACGACATTCCAGGCAGAGCGACATCGTGTCTGGTGACATCCCCAGTAGAATGAGCCCCAGAGGCGACATCTCGGGGTCGATATCCTGTGGGCGATATCCTCAGCAGAGTGAGCACTGCAGAGGCACCTCTGCAGAGGATATTCCCCAGAGAGCCACTTAGAATGAGACCTCAGTAATGATCCCATCTCAGACACTTGCAGAGGCCCCTGCAGAGTGACACCCCTGTACACATCCCAGTAGAGGACATCCTCTGCAGACATCTGTGCAGAGTGACATCCCCTGTACATCCCAGCAGTGACATCCCATCCCTCAGTGATCTCCAGCCCCAGTGACATCTCAGCAGTGATCCCCAGAGTGGCATCCCCAGCGGGCACCCAGAGGGCACCCCAGAGTGAGCATTCTGGCACCCCAGGCAATCCCAGCAGAGCGGCATCCCACGACAATCCCTGCAGAGGTCGCCCCTCAGTGAGTCATCCTGCAGATGACATCCCCAGTAGAACATCTCAGAATGACTCTCAGCAGAATGACATCCCAGATTGACATCCCCTGCAGTGACACTTTCAGCAGTGATTATTCTCAGTGATACTCCTGCAGTGACACTCTCAGTAGAGGACACTCAGTAGCAGATCCCTGCAGTGGGCCCGGGAGGAGGCGATTCTGTAGTGAGACCAGGAGGACATCCCCAGGATCGATATCCCATTGAATATTTCATTAGAATGACATCCTATTAATTATTATCCCTTGATAGATTGGACATCCCATTAGAATTTGACAACCCGCATTAGACTGACATCCCCAGTAGAATGACACATCCCCAGTAGAGAAACATGTCGGTGATCCGCAATGCTTTGGTACTTTTTAAACCCCAATGTAACGACTCATATTGTAGGAGATCCAAAGCTGTTGTAATTGATAAAGCTGTCACCAAAACGTTATCAGCTGGTAAAATTTCTTACGTTCCTTTCTTTTCAGATATGGTAACACATTGTGTGGCAAGCTTGATGCAACTTACTCATTCACAGCATTCACTGCCACTTTTTTTTCCTGAGCTGTGAAAAACCAATGTTGGTTTTAGTAATGTACAATTTATTGTTCAGGGAGGAATCCACTGAATAAATTACCATTTGGTTTAGCAACTCATCCAGAAGTGGATGTTTCCTGATGAAGAAAACCACCCTGTCAATCTGGACCTGGAAGCCAAAGTTTTCATAATCGACCGACTTCTGAAAGGGAAATCAAAATAGAGGAGACATTTCCAGGTATATGCTTTAATTATTTAATAAATGAAGAAAATCTTTTAGCATTCTAAAAACAAGCTGAGTTTAATTTGGTTGGAGGAGTTGGTGTGTAAAAGCACCTCCACTAGATGGCATTGCACCATTTAGCTTTTCTTTGGTCTTGATCAGATTGATTTCAGAATGTGAACATACCTAGCGACTTTTTCACCGAGAGCAAGCTGGACCCAAGGGTCGCAACACGACAACGGAGTGGCAAGCATGAAGGAATATTGGTACGGTAATGCTGCGTGAGATGTGCCCATGCAAACACCCTTGCTGGGAATACAACAATGCAAATTTTGAAGTTCAGGTTAACACAAACAATGGCCTGGAGCGCCAGAATAAGGTGTCTCAAATATTCCTTCCTTGAGAACAAGAACAGTAACAGCCTATCTAGTATGATAGAAACACTTCTGAACAATACCTGCCAAGTATGATGCTCAAGTGCGTTATGATTATTTTGTTGTTGAGAAAGTATTCATTAAGGCGCCGAATATGTTTAGTCGTACCAATTTAATTTTGATAGCTTCAAAACCAATGTAGCCAGAAAATACTTTTTTCTCAGTAATTTTCTAAACCATGTGCAGCTGATATTAAGATGGCTCTATTATATCGTGTTTGCATGTTTGTTAAAGAAACGCACTCTCGCCCAGTGACTTTTGCTAATTTATTTATATTTTTTTGTATTGTTACTAATTATAAACAGTTTAATTATACAACAGTTTTCCAATTTATGCTACTTCTGTTCGTTATCGGTTATCGGACAAGTTCCTAATCTTATTGCATTTAACACAGTTGTTTATATTCCTTATTTGTACAGTACCAGTTTTTCTGGTAAGTTATAATTCAAATTATATATAAAAGCTTCTTCGACCTCGGACTCCAGCACTCACATTGTTTCTTTTAAAAGCGTGATAATCACTCAGTTAACTTACCCTCTGCCACCTTTGTCTTTTTCCTTTGCACCCTTTTCCCCAGCTTTTTATGCGCTTTTACTTCACCAATTAACCTATTCTATACAATCTTTTATTTAATCTTTCATTTCATCTATTGCAGTATAGCAATCTTTAATGTATATTGTGAAGAAGGCAGCTTATTTTGTGTGTTCACATATTTCATTTACACGCTATAGCAGTTGTTTTGTATTTGCATGAAGGGTTTAATTTGTTTCACAATCTTTTTCACCCTTTTAATAATATTTTGTGGGAATTCCTTTAATCCACTAATCAAATTTGTTTTCAATTTTCCTTATGCTCATTTTTTCTCATTCATTTAAAATTATCTGGCCACTGTTCCCTTGTTTTAATATAAATACAGTTGTTAAAATGCAAATATTAAATTCAAAAATTGACTCTACATGTATATATATACAATTACATATGAAGCTCGAATACATATGAAGCTTTGAGCATATTGTTCATATACATCATTTCATATGAACTTTCTTAAGACACTGCCAGAAAATTGTTTTGGAATGTGTCATTTTTTACACCTGTGTAGAAGACTGAATTAAGCTGTTTGGAGTGACTCCAGTCACAAAGAAGGGTTTCATCTCCACAACAAAAGAGATCGGTGTGGAATTATATGCGTATGTGGTTTGTATGCTAATTGACACAATTTTGTTTTATATGCAAGTATGATTTATGCGTGCTTTATCTGTGTTAGAAGTAAAATGTAGTTTGTAGTTCACTGCACAAGTGCTGGTCCAGAGGGGGGGTCTACGGGTCAGCTCCTCCCCCAGCATGTTGGCACACACAAATATCAGAATTATAGTACATAACATCAAAGATGATATTCTGCAAATGTTTTATCTGTATGTGATGAGCATTGAAGAAGGGACACTGGCCAGGAAAAACCGGACTTGTCTGACCCGACCCCCATCCTGCAAAAATTCCTTTTTTGGATCTGCTACTGCTGCTGCATTACATCATAATAGAATGGGAATAATGGCTGTCTATAGCATGTTACTAAAACCGTTGACAGACATTGGTAGCAAAATCGAAGACCAAGCTTGCTGACTGCTTGTTCCAAAAAGGGGAAATTAAATGAATCCAGTTATGCCCTTAACATACTATCTGTTGCCGCAGTGTTGTAGCCAGCACTTTGAAAATGCCTAGTACAAGTTGGGGCAAAGGTGTCCTAGCTCAGGGAGTACTGCATTTCGAGCATCAGAGTACTTTGGACGCCAAGCACGCAGGACTGCTAACGCCGAACTAATCGGTACAAGCATCCATGTACTATATATCCGAGTACTCAAGTCCAACAGCAAAATATCAACAAATTAATGCATGAGTACTCCTGTTTAGCACGAGATACACGCAAACAAAGTACTCAAGCACGATTATTGAGTACGAGTACTCACAGCTAAGTATTCACCATGACATTTGCAAGAGAAAGATGGTGCCTGTCCGTCCTGAAGCACCATTGCTACAAAAACGGAAAAACATCCTGTCTTCAAGGAAGAAAAATCTCAAAATTCCGGATCAAAGCTTAACCTTCGTCGCTGCAAGTCCTTCTGGTACGCTAGTGGGAGGGTTGGTGTTTGCAGACAGAGCAAGAGCAAGCAGGTAGGCTGTAGCCCTCACCTGAAGAAGATCGCTGAGTGAGGTGGTAATTGCACAGATGGATGTGCTGAGTGCCGGGTCAATGTAAGGAGGTTTGAAACTGGTCAACACTTTCTTAGACAAAGCAATAGGGTATTAAATGCATGAAGACAAAATAATATTAGCAAGTCAATTTGGTTATATGTCTCTGCAATTAATTATTTAATCAACAATCTATGTACAGGTGAAGTAAGCTTCAGAAATTAGCTTTTCAAAATTTAAAATTAACTATTAAACTGGGTTACACTAAAGACTGTAATTGATTTTATTCCCACTTGAAAGTGTTGAAATCTGAATATTTCATGGCACAATCTATTAACCAAAGAGTTACCAAGAATTGCTTTCATTATTTGCAGCTTGAAGGATCTCCTTCACTCAGAGCAGTGGATGCAGATTCTAAGCCAGAGGCAGAAACTGCTGTTGAATCAGCTGGACACTGTCAATCATGCAGTGTCAGTCCTGGATGAATTAATCCTGATGACAACCAAGTGAAACTGTTGAACAATTAATACATTGTGTGCTATTGCTCCAGAACACTTAGGAAATTCAGCCAGATATCATGAATAGCAATTCTTTTGATAACTGAATTAGGCCTGTAAATGTACATTTATGACTAGTGTTTGAAGAAAATCCTTTGTGCTGTATGTGTAATGCCGATGAATATATACACTTTTTGTTATTTATTACGCAGGTAACCCTAACCTTCCCAAATGCATCCCCCAATCCTTCCTCATGGTTTCCATTTTGGACCTGATGGATTTAGTACCATGTAGTACCTACTTCATACATCCAAGCCACCAATACTTATCATGGGGAATGGGGCAAGCATTTACAATTTGTTTAGTCCAAAGGTTTTTATCTGTGTTACTTTTGATGTATTTCGGAGGATTTCCAGCCTAAGGTTATGGTTAATCAAATAATGAGTCAGCCACAATTACAATTGTCAACATTTTCATGTTACAAACCGTATACCATGTATGGCCCCACCCCTCCCCCTAAAAAATTAAAATGTAATATTTCAGCGACATTTATTTCACTTTTAGAAAGACATATGCAGGCCCCTCTCCCTGAAAGCGCATGGTCTGTACGCTTGTTTCCAAGCTGCAGTATACCGCATATTCCGGAGGTACTTTCAAAGTAGTAGCTACATTTGTCGTAATGTACTTAGTGATTGGAAAGGCCAGCTTTGGTCACGAAATTTCATTGAAAACAATATGCATTTTATAAATACCTTTCGCTGATTCAAGTCTCAACGTGTGCATGTCCACACACACTTTGATGCAGACCATTATGTACAGGCAATGTATGACCTGTTGAGGGCAATCATGTAATGTTTGAAGGTGAATTCAAACCAAGCTCAGTTGACACTTTCTGTTATTGGTTTGTTTGAATAATACCATCTGATATATAGGATATACGTTGTTTGTCCTGCTTATGTTTCGCCAGGCGTATTTATGACGGATAGCAGTATTAAATTTGTGTAAGATGTTTAATGCTTGTTTACAATTTACAATCATTTATTATTTACTACTTCAGCAGTTATGACAGTATTGCCTAAACACTTTCACCTGCATTATTCTTTTTCTATTTTGCTGCACACTAGTTCCAACTTCTCTCATTGTTTATGTGATGATTTTATCATGTCCCTTGCAGCTCCAAAGAAAATATGTAACCTTTCTCAGATGGACCTAACCCAGGAGGGGGATACAGAGTCAAGGAAGTCTGAACTGAGAGGTAATTTATGACCATTGCACGCCACAGCTGTACATGTTGTACAGTTTGAAACACATGTTGCTTTAGAAATGGATTATGTGATGCATACGCATACATTAAGCTATGGAAGTTATGGTGCATTCATTTTGCAGGGTACTATGTGGCCATATAAATAGTTAATACAGTATACATGTATGTATATGACAACAGTGAACATTACTGAACAACCCAGCAGACACGTTGGTTCATCATCATACTTGGGAATGTAATTGTAAATATGCGATGTCATTTTATTTAATAGTAATTTATCAGTTGGGTGAATTGATAGAATGTCTGACCATGTCAACTTATGACACAATAATCTTAAAGTTTATGACCTAATCTCCAGGAATGCAGAGATTGCTAAGTCTGGTGGCTGACAATAGCAATACAATGTAATAGTTTGAAGTAAATTTGCAATAAAATGTTCGATGCGCTTTTGTAATGATAATGTGGTAAAATTCTAATGCTACCTTTTAGACAAATTGTTAGCAGATATTCATTTATGGGTGAGATGAATAAACTGAAAGTGAAACCAGGGCCAAGATTACACATATGTGGAGGAGGCCCCACCATGCAGTCTTTGCAACTCTAGAGAATGCAACTGGTTGACTGACAAGGCAGATATGCTAGAGAGCTTTCCCTATGGAAATTCTGTTGACACTCACTTGGCGTTATGAATTGGCTGGTGATTTAGTGGTTAATCGAACATATGAAATTGACTTCAAACATTCTTGAGGGGTCCAGTAAAGGTCTCTAATTTGAGACTATTCGAGACCGAGCCAAAGATGTACAAGACCGAGACTCAACATTTAGACCTCAAAAGTGTTGAGATTCGGGAAAGATATGGTCTCGTAGACTAGTCTAGAGACCAAGACCCCGGTCTAGACCTCAAACACTGATATTAAAGTTGTACATGATGTATGTTGGTCTCAAATTTTGTTTTATGATTGCAGGTTATCAATTTGTCATTTACAATTATTGAAGACAACATTGAACAAACAATACCTGGGCCATATTTACGCTCTATATGTGGCTGTCAGGACAGTGGAAGTTTGACATTTTCTCTCACTAAAAGGTAATTGTTTTGTTGTCACATAAAATCGATTTCCAAATATTGTAATGATATTCCTTAAATATAAATTACTCATCTAATTTAAAATTAATTGGCTTAGAGTCTGTTTGGACGATTAGTCTCATGATATTGGGATGGAAAGTCAAACCCATCATTGAGCAAAGAAAAACAATTAGTAATATATTTGAATGTTGTCCGATTTTCGTAAGAGAAAAATATTTTCTTTTACAGGTTAAAATGTCCATGTATGAGTGGATTTTTGCGCCTATAAACGCTGGGTTAGAAATCACTGGGTTCTCATCGCAGCTGATGTAATGCTCAAAGAGTGGTATTATTAGACCTCTGGCCAATAAAAGTACCAGCAGAATCTATCTGAACAAGTGGAGGTAAGTTATCAGTTATCCCACAAGCAGCATTTGAAACGAAAAAAATAGTGCTTCTGTGTCCCATATTCCACAGCACGCCAGTGATAATTCTTTGATTTTTGAACAACGCTGTTGGCTGCTTTATGTTATTGCTAAGCACGCATATGTACGCTTGGAACAGCAATACGCACCCAGAGATATGGGTTATGTGGTTTGTGGTATATGGTTATGTATTTCACGGTTGGGACAGTAGCACAGTACATGTATTACTATTGGTCATATGCCTGAAAGAAACGTATAGTTTGAGTTATCAAATCTTCCAAGATTCTTTGTTTATGAGGCTTGATTAATTTGTTTTGTACTCTTATTCAACTTTAGGAAGTTCACAATCCGCTAAAAAGGGTTGGGGAGTCACATGGACTAATGATTACTATGCTGACATCTGCACAACAAAATGATGGTCTAGTTGTGACCATTTTGTTATGTTGGTGTTGAATTTTAATTTAATTGAGTTCATGTTAGTCTACTGGGATGTCACATCACTTGGGATGGCATTCTACTGTGGGATGTCATTCTACTCAGATGGCCATTCTACTGATGCCACCCACTGGGATGTCATCTCACTGGGGATGGCATTCCACTGGGGATGCTATTCCCCACTGGGGCGCAACCTACTGGGGTGTGCTACCACTGGGGATGTCACTCATCACTGGGGATGTCACCCACTGGGATGTCACTCTACTGGGGGATGCCACTCTACTGGGGATGTCACCTCACTGGGGATGTCACTCTACTGGGGGATGTCACCATCAGGGGATGTCACTCCCACTGGGGATGTCACCTCATCAGATGTCATTACCCATCAGATGTCACCCACTGGGGATGTCATCATCAGATGTCATCCCCATCAGATGTCATTCTCACTGGGGATGTCATTCTATCAGATGTCATTCTACTTGGGGATGTCATTCTACTGGGATGTCATTTCTACTGGGGATGTCACTCTCACCGGGGTGTCACCCACGGGGTGTTTATTCCACTGGACATTCCACTGGGATGTCATTCCACCGGGACAACACTGGACACACCACCGGGATGTCAGCCCCAGGGATGTCACTCTACAGGGGATGTCACACTACTGGGGATGTCACTCACTGGGGATGTCATTCTCACTGAGGGTGTCAGTCTGGGGTCACCACTGGGGCCACTCACTGGGGTGTCACCTGACTGTGTGCCTCACTGGGGTGTCACCCACTGGGGTGTCACCTCACTGGGATGCCCCACCAGTGTCAGTCTACTGGGGCTGGGGTCCACTGGGGTTGTCACCACTGGGGTGTCAGTCTACTGTGCGTGCCAGTCTACTGGGGTGTCACTCTACTGGGGATGTCACCCACTGGGATGTCACTCTACTGGGGATGTCACCCACCAGGGATGTCACCACTGGGATGTCACTCTACTGGGGATGCCATTCCACTGGGGGTGTCACGCTACTGGGGGTGCCACACTACTGGGGATGTCACCTACTGGGATGTCACTCACTGGGGATGTCACTCACTGGGGAGTCACCTATCAGATGTCACTCACTGGGGATGCTACCTACTGGGGATGTCACCACACTGGGGATGTCACCTCACTGGGATGTCACCCACTGGGGTGTCACCCTACTGGGGGTGTCACCCTACTGGGGGTGTCACCTCTGCACTGGGATGTCACCCACTGGGATGTCACTCACTGGGGATGTCACCCACTGGGGATGCTCACCTCACTGGGGATGTCACCCACTGGGATGTCACTCTACTGGGGATGTCACTCTCACTTGGGATGTCACTCACTGGGATGTCACTCTACTGGGGTGTCACTCTACTGGGGGTGTCACCTCACTGGGGGTGTCAATCTCACTGGGGATGTCATTCTCACTGGGGATGCCATTCTACTGGGGATGCCACTTTCACTGGGGATGCCACTCTACTGGGGATGCCACCTCACTGGGATGCCACTCACTGGGGATGCCACTCACTGGGGATGCCACTCACTGGGATGCCACTCTACTGGGATGCCACCTCTACTGGGGATGCCACTCACTGGGATGCCACTCACTGGGGATGCCACTCTACTGGGGATGCCACTGTACTGGGGATGTCACTTTAGTTTTGATGTCACTCACTGGGGATGTCAGTCTACTGGGGATGTCAGTCTACTGGGGGATGTCACCTCTGGGGATTTCACTCTACTGAGGGTGTCAACTACTGGGGATGTCACCCCACTGGGGATGTCACCTACTGGGATGTCACTCCACTGGGGATGTCACCTCTACTGGGGATGTCACCTCACTGGGATGTCACTCTACTGGGGATGTCACCTACTGGGGATGTCACCTCACTGGGATGTCACTCTTCTGGGGATGTCACCTCTACTGGGGATGTCACTCTACTGGGATGTCACTCACTGGGGATGCAGTCTACCAGGGATGTTCGGCTATGTCAAGTCTACAAATAGTGAATTGTAATGATATTTATTTTGATTGCAAAGGTTATTACTTACTGTTGGTTATATTTATATTTTCAGAATGCGCAGCTCTGACAAAGGGGATGCGGGATGAGCTAATAATAATAGACAAACCGATTTCCAACATTGATGAGGAAATTTGTACTTGGTCAGCTAATTGAAGCAAGTTTGTAGAACCACCATCACAACGTTATAGATGCGATATGGTTGGTTGCCTTACACCGTAAAACAAAAGCAGATGTGGGTCCACTGTGATGTGTAGATGGTCACACTTTTATGTGTGGCTATCAGTCACAAAACCAAAAGCAGACGCATTTGCCCTATATATGCATTGCACAATATGAGTGACTTCAAGAATTAAGATATATGTGAATAAAGATCCTGTATTTTAATTTGTGACTGCCGCTTGTGCTGCAATACAGGATTGCGAAGACAAAAACAAAATGTGTCTAGTTTCAGTGTGAAAGCTTGCTGTTTATAATGTTTATACTTACACCAATCTTCCTGTGAAATATTTACTCTAAATGCTGTCATCTTCAAGAACAATCAAAAATCAACACAATGTGATCATGTACAAAAACAGAAACTATTATTTGCAGTTTTCTAGTGAAAACGTGAACACCGATTTTGAAGAAATTTATACTGTTTAGTTCTTGGATATGTGAATCAGAGCTATGGTGCAGGGTACTAGTGATCATCCAGTGCTACATGTAGCTCTCTATTCGCTGTATGTATTTTGAGTTAACCTAGATGATTGAAATGAATGCATTGTTCCAAAAACAATGACATTATACCTTTAAACCTTACAACACAAAAACCGTGGAGTGTCCCTTTTCATGAATGAGTGGTTTGAATTTTATATCGTGTGTAAAAAAATAATAAGGGCATGGCACAATACATATGACACTGACTAGAAATACTTAAACTATTGATTGTACAAAAGCGTATATTTTATTGTTTAATAATCGCTAGTAAGTGTACCCTGTAGGTTTTGACAGATTTTGAGTAATAAACTAATGGGATGTTGCTGAAGTAAGTCAAACTAATGGAAAAACAAAAAGGCAAAGTTTGATTTATTGCAGCTGCTAATAACTGCTGTAGTCTGCACTTTAACCATTATTTTCCGCCACCGGGCTGGCGCCGGATGTCTCTGCCTCATGAAACACACACACTCAAATCACCATTCCTGCTAACCGTGAAAATAATTGTTTTCTACTACTGTAAAAGTGCAAATTCTTTGGAAAAGCAGTTATATGAAATTGGGCCCGGCTGTCCTCTACTGTGTTGTCAAACACGGCTCTACTGTAGGAGAAGTGGAACATGCAGGTCGTTGGTGAAAACAAGTAATTAAATTGAAAGAGACTGGTTGGTTCTGTTCAAGTCAATCATTTTAAGGGCTATACAGTATAGTTGTATCCATGGTCTATTGCACAAAAGTCACCTGGCCTGACGCTTCTTCTTCAATAGAAACAAATGGGTGATTTTTGGGGGTCTAAACTTAATTTGTTTGATAATATACATGTAGTATTTTTCAAGTAATTGTGACATGACCTGTCAATTTGATTGTGTACATGCTTGTACAAAATGCCAATGTAAAGACATTTTAGATTTGGTTGGATGAATGATTTAAAATGTACACATAATAATCTGAGAGGAAGTTAAAAGATATGAGTGTAAAGCACCAATAGTATACTACTATTAAAAGTTGAACAGACTTTTTCATAAATCACATATCTTTTTTGTTTTGCGCCTTTAATTTTATTTAGTAATGATACGGATTGTAAGGAAACAGACCCAATGAAAGAATGGAATCTTTAGTTTTTCAACAACACTGAGATGGGTATGACTTTTGGATGCTTATCTTTAATTTTTAAAGACCGATTAAACCTGTGAATAAAATTAATGATTGCCCCTGATAACACAGGGATACGGCCCAGGGTGGAGTTGTGTGAGGGGTCACATATGCCTTCATATATGAACAAATTTATTACTTTGCTGTATGATGGGACATTTTCATGGTCATTAAAACCAGAACTAAACTGTCAATGTTCAACATTTGACATCATAATTTGTTGTTAAAAATGGGGTTCACCCTGGATCATTCACTTTGAAAAAGTTCTTGATACAAATTTAAGGCCTACCTCACTCATTTTCTCATATTCCAGAACACCAGAATTATGCAACCCACTAAACCAATAAAAAAAAAATCAACATACAATGCAATAAAATTTGCCTGTATCGTGGCTTCGTCCATGCCTGTATAAAGGTTCTTAACAAGTAGGGAATGTGGATGTGTGTAGGGAATTATGTGAGACCATGGAGGTACATGTTGAATTTCTTCAAATGGAGACATTGTAGATATTAATAAATAAATGAAGGAAAGAGAACATAAACAAGAGAATATAGTTCGTCCATAGAGCAAATTTGTAGCTGTGCAGGTGTTAATACCATGACGAAACTACATCTTCCTCCATGTTAATAGTGACATGTTTTGTATTCCCTTCATTCCACTGATCACAAACACTGATGAGCTCTATTATTTATTACATAAAACGTGTAGAAAAGCTCCATGCATAAATATTGTGCTACCGACGACGCGTCGTCGTCACAGTACACACACACATCAAGAATGCATATGCAAATATGACCCGACCCGATGACCCAAAATGTTTATTCATAACAGTGACGTCCGTCCTGTGCATGGTCTCATTTTCCGCCTACCATGTTTGCATTGAAGTATAAATTACATCAGTGTAGGGCAAAATCAAATCAATTAATCATCACCCGACGCAAGAATTTCATCAATCTAAATTTATATATGGGCACATAATGTCCATTACTCGTATTTTTAACTTTCACCGGTGATTCCAGACAATTTTGTTTTTAATCTTAAAATCAAAATTTCCATGAAAGAAAGGAAAACTAATTTGTAGTCTAGTTAAAAAATGAAATATTTGACCAAATTTTCATAGCGAGAAAACATCCTGTCCCCTTCTGTTGATTGTAATCATAATTGTTGGTTGCTTGTAAAACTTAAATTTTGGAGGTATTTTTCTGATATCGGTGAATGATTTTGCTTATATTGTTAAGCAAAATGCTGCACAAAATTCAAATATTGCTAATTAAAATTCAAATATTGCTAATCAAAATTCAAATATTGCTAATCAAAATTCAAATATTGTTCATCAAAATTCAAATATTGTTCGTCAAAATTCAAATATTGTTCATCAAAATTCAAATATTGCTATTCAAAATTCAAATATTGCTAATCAAAATTAGCATTAGATACATTAGAGAAAGCTTCTCACTGACATTTCCTGATTTGTACATAATTGGTTTCTTGTCCCTCATGTAGAAAAACTATGGTCAAGTAGTGTCTGACTGCAGCAAAGCTTTGGAACTTAATTCTCGTTATGTCAAAGCGTTGTTCCGACGATCCAAGGCGTATGAGAACATGGACCAAAAGATGCAGTGCTTAGAAGGTAAGAAACCTGTATTGTCTATGAATGGTAAGGAACCTGTCTTGTCTTGTCTGTGAATGGTATTGTCTTGTCTGTGAATGGTAAGAAACCTGTATTGTCTATGAATGGTAAGACACCTGTCTTGTCTATGAATGGTAAGACACCTGTCTTGTTCTGAATGGTAAGACACCTGTCTTGTCTGTGAATGGTAAGACACCTGTCTTGTCAGTGAATGGTAAGGAAACTGTCTTGTCTATGAATGGTAAGACACCTGTATTGTTCTGTGAAATGGTAAGACACCTGTCTTGTCTGTGAATGGTAAGAAAACTGTCTTGTCTATGAATGGTAAGAACACCTGTATTGTCTGTGAAATGGTAAGACACCTGTATTGTTCGTGAATGGTAAGACACCTGTCTTGTCTGTGAATGGTAAGACACCTGTATTGTCTGTGAATGGTAAGACACCTGTATTGTTCAGTGAATGGTAAGACACCTGTCTTGTCTGTGAATGGTAAGTGAAACTGTCTTGTCTATGAATGGTAAGACACCTGTCTTGTCTGTGAATGGTAAGACACCTGTCTTGTCTGTGAATGGTAAGACACCTGTCTTGTCTGTGAATGGTAAGACACCTGTCTTGTCTGTGAATGGTAAGACACCTGTATTGTCTGTGAATGGTAAGGAACCTGTCTTGTCTATGAATGGTATTGTCTTGTCTGTGAATGGTAAGACACCTGTATTGTCTGTGAATACGGTAAGACACCTGTATTGTCTGTGAATACGGTAAGACACCTGTCTTGTCTGTGAATGGTAAGACACCTGTCTTGTCTGTGAATGGTTAAGACACATGTCTTGTCTGTGAATGGTAAGACACCTGTCTTGTCTATATGAATGGTAAGACACCTGTCTTGTCTGTGAATGGTAAGACACCTGTCTTGTCTGTGAAATGGTAAGACACCTGTATTGTCTGTGAATGGTAAGGAACCTGTCTTGTTCTATGAATGGTATAGTCTTGTCTGTGAATGGTAAGACACCTGTATATTGTCTGTGAATGGTAAGACACCTGTCTTGTCTGTGAATGGAAAGACACCTGTCTTGTCTATGAATGGTAAGACGCCTGTCTTGTCTGTGAATGGTAAGACACCTGTATTGTCTGTGAATGGTAAGACACCTGTCTTGTCTGTGAATGGTAAGACACCTGTCTTGTCTCCAAATGTAGGGGCAACCTGTCTTGTCTGTGAATGGTAGACACCTGTCTTGTTCAGGAATGGTAAGTAGACACCTGTCTTGTCTGTGAGACACCTGTCTTGTCTGTGAATGGTAAGTAACCTGTCTTGTCTGTGAATGGTAAGACACCTGTCTTGTCTATGAATGGTAAGACAGTAAAGACACCTGTATTGTCTGTGAATGGTAAGACACCTGTCTTGTCTGTGAATGGTAAGTAACCTGTCTTGTCTGTGAATGGTAAGGAACCCGTCTTGTCTATGAATGGTAATTAAGACACCTGTCTTGTCTATGAATGGTAAGACACCTGTCTTGTCTGTGAATGGTTAAGACACCTGCAGAGATGCCAACATACACGATTTGGGCATAGCAAATACGATTTTGAGCCGTGAATACGACTCTACGATAATACTTCATTGAAATACGCTAAACAAGCCGCCCCAGTTAGTTACAATACAAGCAAACAATGAATGAACTATTAAGTGGAAATAAAAATGATGAAAAATAATGTTAAAAATGAAAAAACAAAACAACCTTTTAAATATAAACCGCAGTGGTGGTAAAAAGCGACGATAGCAGGATTAGCGGCGAATTCACACGATTATGTACGTATCACACACAAGCACAAGCGCGCTGGATGGATTCGACTGCTCACCTACCATATGTACCCTACCCGCCACATCTGTACATTATTTGCAAGATCGTACCCATTGATCTCTATTACATAATGGGGAATAATGAGCATACCCGTGGGAATGAGGTTGTCGGTGAGGTAGCTTGTGTGTACACGTGTACATGCGCGCATAATTGTGCTCGCGCACGTGCATTACCTTTTAATTTCTCGAAGCTTCTTTGCAAGTGCGACTTCAGTGTCAGGCATGCAGGCACTGCTTACTGCGGAATTCTGCGCTTACGGCGCATATAATCACACGCTTTTTATGGCGCCGTAAGCGCAGAATTCTGTGGTAAGCAGCGCCATGAAATTGGGCCCATGCAGGTGAGCTAGGGCTAGGCCTAGCTACATGTAAGGCTATCAATTTGTTATTTGCCTTCGAGACCCCAAGAAAGAGAACAGTTAGTATTATAATCAAAATTTCTAACGTGACTGATGCATGGATTACTAATTCGGAAGATCATTATTGTGAGCATTTTAAGATAAGATACGTCTAGCATTGTTATAATTTCATATTTTGTTCATTGCGCCAGCGAGGTTCACACCGAGTGCAGCGCTGACATTGCCCAAAATCCGAACATGCATTTTTTAGCGTTACATTTTTGCGCTTTTTTTTTTTTTTTTTCAATAGATGCTACTCTTTTTTGGAATTCAATGTTGGCATCTCTGCACCTGTCTTCTCTGTGAATGGTAAGACACCTGTCTTGTCTGTGATTGGTAAGACACCTGCCTTGTCTGTGAATGGTAAGGAACCTGTGTTGTCTGTGAATGGTAAGACTAAGAAGACACCTGTCTTGTCTATGAATGGTATTGTCTTGTCTGTGAATGGTAAGACACCTGTATTGTCTGTGAATGGTAAGACACCTTTCTTGTCTGTGAATGGTAAGGAACCCGTCTTGTCTATGAATGGTAAGGAATCCGTCTTGTCTGTGAATGGTAAGAAACCTGTCTTATTGTCTTGTCTGGGAATTGTAAGACACCTCTCTTTATCCTGCGGTAAAGACCAAGCGTCAAACTTTTATTCCCATAAATGCCTGTATCAATTTCAAATTCAGACTGTAAACAAATATGTAGTTTTTTTGTTTAATAAAGCCCAACAGAAATGGGCAAACTCATGTTTAAGGGACACACAAAACACTTTCAAAGAACATGAGTCAGCGTGATACAAAACAATCTTCTTCCCTCTAATCGGTTCAAATGCACGTTGCACGTCGGCTAAATGGATAAGCCATGTCTTTACCATCCGTTAATACAGCCCCACGTGATTAAGTTTGGTCCATCAGTCAGATTGTCTAAACTGTCTTGGGCATTTATGAATTGTAGTAATGTAAGCAATATTGTTGGTATGCTTTTTATATTGTTTGATTCAGATGCAACTGCAGTGTGTATTTTAGAAAACTTTACTCATGGTCAGAGCATGATGTTGGCTGATAAAATGTTGAAGGAACTAGGCAAAGAGAAAGCAGCACAACGATACAAGGTACCAGACTTCATATGCACTTACACTATAGTAACCAGCATACTAGCTCAATGATACAAGGTACCAGACTTCATATGCACTTACACTAATAACCAGCATACTAGCACAATGATACAAGGTACCAGACTTCATATGCATTTACACTAATAACCAGCATGCTAGCACAACGATACAAGGTACCAGACTTCATATGCACTTCCATACTATAATGATCGTTAAGTCGCCATCTTTGTTAGTGCAAACACGGGGCGCCGCCATCTTTGTTTCAGGGCGCCGCCATCTTTGTTTCAGGGCGCCGCCATGTTTCTTTCAGGGCGCCGCCATGTTTCTTTCAGGGCGCCGCCATGTTTCGCGTCAACTGGCGCCCGCACCCTGCTGAATTGATGCGTCCTGGGGTCAATTTCGGGGTACCCGTGGGTTGGGGTCTGCGTTTGTTGGTGTTCCGACGTCTACCCGCGATTGCGTGCAACGGCAGCCGGACACCCGCATTGGTCGGCCATTGCGTGGTTGGGGTCTGCGTTGGTGTTCCGACGGCGTTTCATACCCGTCGACGTCAGGCATGGTTTTTTTTTTCGGGGTACCCGTGGGTTGGGGTCTGCGTTGTTGGTGTCAAATCAAATCAAATTTATTCGGATGTACACTTTCATGACAGTGGCACTCATCATACATCGATGGTGCATCCAATATAAACATAGTAAAATAGTTAAAAGCGAAAACAATTAAGAGCGAAACTAAAATCATAAAGGTTATTCATCATGGTTATAAACAGTATTAATTAATTATAAACCAATCCTATGTCACCCGATGAAGCTAATGAGACAATGAAAGGGGCGTGTATTATTATGTATTGTCAACTGTCAGTCTTGTCGGTACACACCACGCATCGTTCCTATCCCCCACCAGCCACGCCGCGTGACACAGGATACGTCTATCACTATCACAATGTACATGTATGTATAATGGAAATTAAATTAAGATCATGTGTTCTCGAGAGTCAACGGTGTAGTTTACTAGCCCACATAACTGGGTCTAGTTTTCAATTTGTGTACATTATACAATCACATTGAAACCAGTAATTCTTACATATTGCATGTTTTTTTTACATTTACTTTAATATTAGGAAGTGTTAGTACCAAAGTAAAGTTGATCAATAATAGTGAACAAGGTAAAAATTATAATGTTAGTAAACAATATGGACTCTAATTACAATTAATATGCACGATCACAGTGAAACCCCTTATTATGATTGGTTAGGCCTATCATGATTTTTATACATTAATATTGGAAGTGGTAAAGCAAAGATGATCAAAATATAGTGAACAAAGTACACATATAACCAGGTACTCAATTTTGGACTCTGATTACTATTTATGTACAATGTGTACATGCGTACAATCTCAGTGAAACCCCTTATTATAAAACGGTTATATACATGTAGCATGGTTTTTATGCATTATACATTATTATACATCATTAAATTCCAAAGCCTGTAAAGATGTGCATAATTTAATAGTAATAAAAGTAAACACAACTACATGTAGTAATAATTCCAACATGGTTTTAAAAACGGCGTTATGTATTATTAATGATTCGTTTACGTTCCTCCCATAGGTTATTAAGCAATCTCTTTACAACTTTGATCAAAAATAAAACCAAGGTTTTCATCCAGTTCAAATAGGTTCCCCAGCATCATATATAATTTGACATCATTGTTATTAGCTATGAATGTTTCCCAAAGTACATTAAGATTATTGCTAATTAGATTATTCTCCAGTGATATATATTCCTTGGCGCGAGTTTGCTGGAGTGCTGTGCATCTGAATAAGAAATGAATGATGTTTTCTTCTTGGTTTCTGTCACATAATTTACATATGCCATCATTTGACGCTGACCAGGATCTTATATACCTTTCAAGTTGCAGGTATTAGTTCGCGCTTAGTTTCAAAGAGACCCCTGTGAAATTTGAGTTTTCCAGGAGGTATTTTCTTGTTTAATGTTGTCCTTTAATGTCAGGTATATTTCTAATGATGATTTGGTTTGTGCCTTTGTGAGCCAGTCCTCTAAGTCAAGGTTTTGTTAATTTCCTGTAATCATTCACCCATCTTGGCGAGTTTGAGGAGCATTGCTAAATATGTGATCGAGACCACATCGTGTTAGGCAGTTCTGTGTGTGATTGAACCATTTCCATTTGATATTATTGTTACTTTGAAAAATATGGTAAGTTGCGTTAAATAACAGTTTTGGCCATCTCTCGTTATTCATTAGATGAAGACGATTAAAATAATCCATTCTAAATTTATCTTGAGTTGACGTCAGAGGATACCAGCCCAGTTCGGCGTACATCGCTTCCCTAGTCATGTTCCGTGGTGCTTTCAAAATGTTTCTCGCCATCAGTACTTGCAAGTTTTCAATTTTATTATTATCTGTAGCACTATTTGGTACCCAAACCGAACATGCATAGTTTATGGTTGGCATACCAATAGACTTCCATAATATGTCCCCGTAGTAAATTCTTCTGAAGTTATCTTGCCCATCGATTATGGATCTGATATACATGTATGCAATTATTCTATTTCCTTTATGTATGACATTATCGATATGTTTGTGGTCTGAATTGTTGTTATTAATTTCAACGCCCAAATATCTGTATTGACTAACCTCGGAAATACGCTTAGAACCCAGTAACCATCTAGTATTACTTATTCCACGTTGGCCTACTACAACCACATTAGATTTATCATGGTTAAAACTCAGTTTCCATTTATTTGAAAATGATGCTGCTATGTTTAGCATTGTTTGTAAGTCTTTATTGTTGTCTGCAATAAGAATCACATCATCGGCCCAGAACAAGCACCCTGTTTGTACATTACAAATTCGCACCCTAACTGCAGATTCTTTGATCATTTTGGCAAATTCATTTATAAAATACAAAAATAGAACGGGCGAGAGAACACAGCCCTGTTTCACCCTTCCTCAATTTCAAAAAGTCCGTTATAATGTTCCCTGAATTTAACTTGACCCTGCACATTGTTATAAAGATTTGATATTATTCTCCAGATCCTCCTCTCTAATTCCAATATCCCACACTGCCTTAAGTAGTCCATCCCGCCATATTGTATCAAACGCTCTTCTTGAAGTCAAGGAAAGCGAGATGGGTTTTCTTTCCTTCCGCTTGTCTGCAAGTTAAGATACATTTTAATGTGAAAATATGATCTTCGCATCTGTGATCGGTTCTAAACCCACCCTGAATTTCACTTAAGAGATTATTGTCTTCCAAGTATGACGATAACGTTTTGCAACCAGTCTGTTGTAAATTTTTGATATACACGAATTCAAAGTAATTCCCCGGTAATTGCTTAAGTCATTCTTTGGCCCTTTCTTATGAATAGGTATTATAATACCTTTGTTCCATTCATCAGGTATCTGTTCAAAGTCTCTAAATGCAGTGAAGATTGAGTATAATGACTGAACTAGTCCATGCCCGCCATTTTTAATTAATTCATTGGTAATACCATCTAATCCGGGTGCTTTGTTGTTCTTAGCTTCATTTACCGCTAATCTCACATCGTCAACAGTGAACTGTATATCGTTAATCTGAGTATTACATGTAACACCGGCAGTGATGTCGTCATTATTTAGGATATTTGTTCTAGATTTGTTCGTATTGTATTTGTCATTAAGGTTAAGATTCATCTTGCCAAGTGTGGAAGTAATGCATAATTGTCTGTTTCATGACTTGTTTATCAGTGGTAATTTCATCTGACATCGGGAGTTTTAGTGAATTGAGTCTGTCTGAAGATTTTTTACTACCTCTCAAATTTGTCCAAAAGTCTTTGCATCCAGGTCCCCCTTTTTGTGTTATTTCGATACTTTTGTCAATTCTATTTTGCATGATCTTTCGTTTAACAAGTTTTTTGGCAAATTCTTTTTTCTCTTTGTAAGTGTTCCATAGATCATCACCTTCTGCTGGAATTCTATTTTCGGATTTCAACCATTGACGATGATTTCTGTTAGCACGTTTCCTCTCTTCTATTGATTTTGTTATGTCCTTGTCGAGCCAACATTTGTTATTGTTTTTAAGTTCTTTAACGCCAATTGTGTTAGTTGCTGCAATAATTAGTTTGGATTTCAGGAATCCCATAAGGCATTTGCATCATGAAATTTGTGATTATCCCAATCTGAAAATTGATTGTTTATTTCCTGTTGATAGTTAGACCAATTCTGGTTACGATTGATGTCCCAAACAATACGTTTATGATTCTTCGGAAATGTGTTAGTCTCTTTCGTAGCCGTATTGGTATCTCCTTTCACATTAAGAATTAAGACATTGTGGTCAGAACCCATATGGTAATTACCTTCCTCATCTACAACCATTTTACGTACTTTACCCATAATTGAGTGAGATCCAAGGATATAATCAATGGTGGATGTGTGAGGACCTCTAGTCCAAGTAATTTTACCATAGCACATTTTGCTGCAATTAATAATTGCCATCCCTGAGTCATTTGAGAATGATAATAATCTATTACCATTGCTGTTTCTAACGGGGTCCCCAAACGGTATTCTGTCACCAATTCTGGCATTCATGTCTCCAGTAATTAGTATGTGAGGTTCGCCATCACCATCCATATTTTCAATTTGAATTATTTCCGATAGTAGTTGATTATATAATTCATCAGTTAATTCATGGTCCATACCTTCAACCGAAAGTATGCCACGGCTATATACATTGGTTTGTTAATATTATTAAGCTTAAGTTTAACCCACATGCGTTCAACATCATCTTTACAAGAATTAAAAAGATTATCATTAAGGATATCGATATCATCCGATATTAGTAAACCAATTCCACCCTTGTGTTTTTGGTGCGATTTTCCCCACCCATTTATATCCCTTGATGTTGATCGATTGATCACTTGTTAGGAATGTTTCCGCAAGAGCAAACAACTGAATTTTCTCATTATGAAGAAATTGCTTAATCTCTATTTTCTTTGATTTGTAACTGTTAACATTATTGAATGCAATATTAATGTCATTATAGTTCTTACTATTATTACTCTTTGGTTGCCTTCCACCTCTTCTGTGTTTATTGTTCCCTTTCGAACCTTCCCCAAATTTAGTTCAACACTGGTGTGAACACTGCTGTGTATATTGTTATACTTAGGTCTGCATGCATTTCCTCAGCATTGTAGCCGTTACTAAAATTACATGTACTTGTATCACCAACCTGTATACCGGGTTCTATTTTACTTGTAGCATAACTTGAATGATCGTTGCTCAGTTCGTCACTGAGCACATTAAATGAATTAAAACTCTCCATGCTGTATATCGGGGTGTAGCTGATGATGTCGGCACTGTCTTTTGGCCTGCATGCTAAAACAAATGGCAAACGTTCTGGTTCTCTTTATGGCCATAACCGCCGCAACCATAACATTGAACTGGCGGTCATATTTACAGTTTTGCTTTACGTGATTCCTCACTCCACAGAAGTAGCATCCTCTTTTCTCGAATCTCTTGTCTGACTTGGTAGCCTCGGTTGGGGTATGCATGTTGATCTGATGTGGTGGTACAGTACGCCATGCCGGTGTGCGCTGTGGGGGTCATGTGGTCCTGCTGTGCGTGATTGTGTGGATTTGCTGGATGATGGCGTTGTGGATGATCTGTTGGTTTTCGGACGAGGCCTTGGTGTAATTTGGCAAAGTTTCTGAGAAGCTGCCGGGTACCTAGGCGTGATAGATGAAGTCCGCTGCGATTAAGGCTCTCTGTCATGATGTCGTTGTTTTTCAGCTTGAAGTTGTTGTCATTATCCACCACCGTGTATCCAGCCTTAGATGATTCTTGCTTGATGTACGTGTTAAAGTTGTCCACTCTTTTCTGGTTGTCTATGTCATCATTTCGCGGGCATATCGTTGACACTATTTTCCTGACGTTTGGGGCTTGTGATTGTAGGTTGTTAATCATGTCTTTATACGATTCTTTTGCAGACTGGACATCCTTCCATGTGGTGCAGTCGTTTGTACCTACATGGATAATGATGTCTTGGTACGATTCTATATCATTGTTCCTCAGCGTTGATGATATTTTATGGACATTTGCACCTCGAATACATTGGACTTTGCAGTTCTGGAGGCCGTTTTCGTTGATATCCTTAATTATTGAGTCTCCAATAATTAAAGTATTTGGTTTGGGTGGATCAATGTTGGGCGTTTCCGTTGCAGTGTCTTGGTGTGGCTCAGGGGTGGTTCTCTCTTTGGGAGTTTCCGTTGCTGTGTCTGGGTGTGGCCCAGGAGTGGCTTTCTTTGGGCGTTTCCGTTGTTTTTGTGTGGGGAGTTGCCGGTATATGTAGTAGATTCCTTGTTAGCTGTGAGTCTGGTTGTTTATTGGCTATCAAGTCGTGCATCTCACGGTTTAATTTGACTGCGTTGCCTTCTAGTTCTTGTATTTGGACGTGATACATGTCGAGGGTTCCCTGTAGATTGTTTATCGTCCTCTCCTTGTGACTTGATGAGATGTGGCATTGATTTGCAGTCATTGCAGAAGAATATTGTGGGTTTCTTTTTGAGGCCAAAGCACTCTTGATGGAGACATTTGTCGCAGAAAGAACAATTGAATGTTTTTCCTTGTTCTACGTGATTTAATTTGCAGGATTCATCACACTCAATCTTCCTGGCTGTTATCTTTGTCGTGGCTTTGGGGGATGGCACTCTTGTTGTAGTTTTGGGCGTTGGACATTCAGGTCGTTTACCTTGTGTGTGGTGTCGCTGGGGTTATTGCTGGTCTTGTTGGACTTGGTTTCCGTTTAGTGAGCGAGTCCACCTTCTTATCCACTACCTCTTTCAGCTTTCTGGCAACCGTGAAACTCTCATTGGCAATTTTGGTAGCATCAAATCCCTTTGGCAAAGTAGATTCCAGAGCCTTCTGGACAACTTGCATTGCTCCAAGTTCGTTGAAAGATTTGACTTCCTCAAGGGTCATTGATTTTATGGCTGTACTGCGTTTTTGGAATATTTCATTCGATGAAGTTTGTAGTTTGGCAGGAGACCTCACTGCGTCACAGGCCATGCAATCTTCACATGGCAAATCTGGACAAAGGCTTGCCATGTTTGTTTGGAAGAGGTGTTGAGCTTATGTAAATGAGGGTGAGTCATGCAGTCGAATAAACAGCTTGGCAGTTTGCAGCTCAAAATTCATGTTCACGTTGCAGAAATCAGAGAGAATAATTCCTTAAGAACATGAATACTATCCGTCAGAACACAGAGAAAAATGTCCAGTAGTTTCCAGGTGAGGATATCATCAATTGGTAGAAAGTTGAAGATGAAGCCTGACGATAATCGAGAGCTGTGTACAAAATTCCACACCACGGGGAGGTACCTATTCGTTATGTACGCATGCAATTGTATCACGCACGCCCGACGTCTACCCGCGATTGCGTGCAACGGCAGCCGGACACCCGCATTGGTCGGCACTGGTGTTCCAACGTCTCCCCGCGATTATGTGCAACGGCATACTAATATAGCGTATAGGCCAGGCGGAGTACCATTTTGAAAGCATTGTGGAAAGTTTGCAGCAGAGATCGCCAGTCTTTAAATTTGCCTTCGCTGTTTTGCATTTTCGTGCATTCTGGGAAATTCCGCGTACCGGACACAGCTTACTCTGGTTGATGGGGTCGACACTGGTGTTCCAACGTCTCCCCGCGATTATGTGCAACGGCATACTAATATAGCGTATAGGCCAGGCGGAGTACCATTTTGAAAGCATTGTGGAAAGTTTGCAGCAGCATGCAGCATGCTCGATCTACGTATTCATCAAAGTTTTGGAGTACGAGTCAATGCGGTAAGACTTAATTTCTGTCACTTTTTCACTCTTTTCTCTCACATTTTCCTTTTTTTCCTCCTTTGTACTCTTTTGACTAAAGTATAGGCTAGGCCCCTATCTGTCTGTTTAGTGCTGCCCTCAAATTCATACAATGGACTAGGTAATCATGGTAATTGGTAGAAATAGAATAGAGTAAAAACGTCAACGATCGGATTTGGCAACTACAAACACTAACGTTAGATAAGCCTACCTGTCCTAGATGATCAGATGATATGACTAGCTAGATAGAGGGGCCTACTTTTTTGTACAGACTTTGTATTTGTAACCCCTCCTTTAATTTTGGGTATTGTACATCTCCTGCACTCACAAAGCATCCACAAAAATCGAAACCATGTCCTTACAACAACTAAACCAATCATTACTAGCTTAATCCTGCCTGACACTAAAACAATGTCATTATCATTAACATTACTTTTCTGACAACCAAGTTTCTACAACGACTAATCCAATCATTACTACCATACATCTTAATAATCCTGCCTGACACTAAAACAATGTCATTATCATTAACGTTACTTTTCTCACAACTGTTTCTTAAACATTTTCTATTTCAATTATTTCACATTTACATTGTATTATTATTATTATTATTACTAATGTAGACTGGACATCAGAGGTAAAGTACATATCTGCAATGTACAACCAATCACAAGGCCATACACAATATACCATGTTAGAACACAAATGACATACGCAACGTATGGCAGAACAAAAGTGAAATACAAAGTGTACAAGGCCCAAGACACCCAGAGTACATGAAAGAAAGAATGGACAAAAAATAAACAGAAAATTAAGGCAATCTAGAGAATAGGAAAGTATTAACGTGAGATTTAAAAAGAATCTAAACTATCAGACACATCAAAAATCATGTTGTCTAAACTATTCCAAAGTTCAACATTGCTTGGAATGAAGGACCGAGAATACTGATTAGTCCTACAGCGAATATACCTCAAAGCATACTTATGTAAAGAATCTGTCAGTCGGGTACTCCGAACCCTTTCAAAAGGCATGGGAAGACAGGAATTCAGGAATGGTTGGTTCTGTTCCAAATCTTATAGAACAGGCTTATACTCCCAACTTGACGACGATGAGAAAGATTACATATTATATTTCCTGATGAAAGGAATGAAGCATTGCGCACAACTCTATCAAGCAGGTGAAGATGACTGGGGCTGCCGATGCCCAGACAGGAGCGCAATATTCCAACACAGGCAGCACAAATGACCCAGCACCGAGAAGTGATTGTAACCACTTCATTCTTATATTTAGGGATTAACCACGTCAACCAAATATTTGCACACTTAAGAATGTATGATCATGATATCAACAACAATTACTACTTTCAACCACTCAATCAGCTAATTTATTTCGATCTCTGACATCCACTTTTTTAAATTTTACAGCATCCTGTTCTCCATTCAAGTCTAATTACAATCGACCAACCAAAGTATCATGCATCCTGGACACAAAACGAGATGCAAACTACCCTTGCCATATGTTTTATCTGTTACAGTTGACAATTATTTGTTTCCTAATTGGATTTCAAGTACACATTGGCTGTACAGACAAACAACCCTTCCCAACGTCAATAAGATTGCACTTCTCCCAACCAGTGCTTCACGTCTGACATATATTATGGATGTACAACAAATAACTCATCAAACAAAAACACCAACACGATGTCTCCATCTGACCATAGTTATGCAAAGCATGGCCACATTTCTACTACATCATTACAAGATCAACGACATTCCGTATCAAGTCTTCCAACACAATACGAGATGCACAACCATTCTGAACAGTTTCTGCATCACCATGATTATGTACGACATCCATCACAACGCATTTTATCTCCTCCCCAAATTTGACTTCATCTGTACAAGTGTTCAATCCATCGACTCCAAACAACAAACTCCGCCCTTCTACAGTATCTTCACTTCAAAATGAGATGCACAACCATTCTGGACAGATTGTACATGACCATGATTATGTACTTCATTCACCACAACGCATCATATCCTGCTCCCTGAGATACGACTTCATCTTCAGAAGTGCTCAGTCCATCAACTCCAGATAACAGCCACAACCCATCTGCACTGTCTTCACTTCAAGGCGAAAGGCCCAACCCTTCTGGACAGTTTTACATGACCATGATTATGTACTTCATTCACCACAACGCATCATATCCTGCTCTGGAGATTCTACTTCATCAGTGCTCAGACCATCAACTCCAGACAAAGGCAACAACCCATCTACAGTGTCTTCACTTCAAGACGAGACGCACAACCGTTCTCGACAGTTTGTACATGACCATGATTATGCACTTCATTCACCACAACGCATCATATCCTGCTCCCGAGATTCTACTTCATCTTCAGAAGTGCTCAGTCCATCAACTCCTCTCCAAACATCAATAAACAATTTTAATCAACATGATCAACATTTACAAAACCCTTTTTGTTTGATATTTGATAATAAATACCAAACATCAATTAACCTCAGTACCCATGTAATACTTTTGAAAGCCTGTAGTATCCAGACGCCATGTCCTCGATTGTGTACAAAGTCTATGGAGAGTTCAGTGCACTTTCAAATAATTTCTTAACACAATGTGAATTATTTCTCAGTCCCAGATTCATGTCTTTTTGGAGAGTTCACTGCATTTTCAAAGTAAAGTTTAACACAATTTAAATTATTTCTCAGTCCCAGATTCATATAATATATATTATAAGATATATTATAATATAGGCCCTATGTTATAATATATATTTTTATAGCAGTTCTGTATTCCTCAGCTTGTTGATTTGTGAAAACAATTTTCAACCGATGAAATAGGGACTCTGACCTTTGATTTTACATACATAGAAGTAGAACTTGAACTGTTAGAAAAGCCCAAAATGATTTCACAATTGCCAGTGTAGATACCATCAGTCTTTCAACTTTGAGGTAATATAAAACGATTTCAGATCTGACAATCACAACAGCTTATGCACTTAGGTTTCAGGACATTTCTCACAAAACAATTTTGGGAATCTTTTCTCCCAATTTGAATATTTTAAAAGGTTTTAAAACCTACAGCGCCATGGCAACAATTTAAACTCAAACTGCGTCCTATTTTATATTAAGGGGGTGGGGGCCTCAGGAAACAGTGCAGATTTCATCTGCAAATTTAATGTTATTCATATTTATTTCCCCTTTTTCATGACTTGAAGGGGCCATGCAATCAATTTCAAAGAGACATTTTGTGCACATATCTGTGTCTGAACTGTACGAAAATACTAGGATACCCGTTTTCTGTGTACATGTATTTCTTTTCAGTACATTTATTTATTCAATATTCACTGTCCTACCATGTTACAAACCCGAGGGCGCTGTTGTGTTATGTCACTTTGACTTTTTACATGCCCCCCCCCCGCGCAAAAATTAACCAATCACCAAGCTCATTCTAGAAAATGATGACCCTTGAGTGCCCCCTGCAAATTAGACCCCGTTACCCCATATTACATTACATAAACCAGCAAAGAAGTCGGCACAAAACCCGCAACATTTAATACTCACACATCACCACACCTATGGGTGCCGCGAAGCGCGCATCCCGCTGTCTATACTATAATGATCGTTAAGTCGCCATCTTTGTTAGTGCAAACACGGGGCGCCATCTTTTTGTTTCAGGGCGCCGCCATGTTTTTGTCAGGGCGCCGCCATGTTTCTTTCAGGGCGCCGCCATGTTTCGCGTCAACTGGCGCCCGCACCCTGCTGAATTGATGCGTCCTGGGGTCAATTTCGGGGTACCCGTGGGTTGGGGTCTGCGTTGTTGGTGTTCCGACGTCTACCCGCGATTGCGTGGATTTATTGCGTGGATTGCGTGCAACGGCAGCCGGACACCCGCAATGATCGTTAAGCTTGGTCGGGTGACTTCGCGGCTATCCTCGGTGATCGAGGGGTCGGGCGGGGTGCCAGATGAGGCGAACACTCCCTGACTGCTGTGGTTCGAGATGTCTGGTTGGCTGTTTCAGACGGACCCCTGATTGGTCTTATTTTTCATCAATGAACTCCGTACCTACACGTGACCTTTGTGCTCAAAAGACAATTTTCATCAACATTTACAACACACGTTTGGAATGTTTGTTGTTTTTGTTGTTTGATAATAAAACAATAAAATACCAAACATCCGTAAACATTTTTAATCAACATGAGCAACATTGGTTGGGTTACTCCGCGGCTTTCGGTGAGCGTTGGTCGAGGAGGCCGGGTGCCACATACCACGAACAGTACCGAACTGCTGCGTTGCGAAATGTCTGATTCTCTGTTTCAGACGGACCTCCTGATTGGTCGGTAATGACGTCGGTGTGTCGACTCGACTCTTTGTTGATGCATTTATCTGCGTAGCTCTTTTAGTCCTAGGTCTTGGGGACGTGACCAAGAGCTACGATTATCACAGCTATCTCCAAACATCAATAAACAATTTAATCAACATGATCAACATTTACAAAACCTTTTTGTTGTTTGATATTTGATAATAAATACCAAACATCAATTAACCTCAGTACCCATGTCATACTTTTGAAAGCCTGTAGTATCCAGACGCCATGTCCTCGATTGTGTACAAAGTCTATGGAGAGTTCAGTGCACTTTCAAATAATTTCTTAACACAATGTGAATTATTTCTCAGTCCCAGATTCATGTCTTTTTGGAGAGTTCACTGCATTTTCAAAGTAAAGTTTAACACAATTTAAATTATTTCTCAGTCCCAGATTCATATAATATATATTATAAGATATATTATAATATAGGCCCTATGTTATAATATATATTTTTATAGCAGTTCTGTATTCCTCAGCTTGCTGATTTGTGAAAACAATTTTCAACCGATGAAATAGGGACTCTGACCTTTGATTTTACATACATAGAAGTAGAACTTGAACTGTTAGAAAAGCCCAAAATGATTTCACAATTGCCAGTGTAGATACCATCAGTCTTTCAACTTTGAGGTAATATAAAACGATTTCAGATCTGACAATCACAACAGCTTATGCACTTAGGTTTCAGGACATTTCTCACACAAAACAATTTTGGGAATCTTTTCTCCCAATTTTGAATATTTTAAAAAGGTTTTAAAACCTACAGCGCCATGGCAACAATTTAAACTCAAACTGCGTCCTATTTTTATATTAAGGGGTGGGGCACTCAGGAAACAGTGCAGATTTCATCTGCAAATTTAATGTTATTCATATTTATTTCCCCTTTTTCATGACTTGAAGGGGCCATGCAATCCAATTTCCAAAAGAGACATTTTGTGCACATATCTGTGTCTGAACTGTACGAAAATACTAGGATACCCGTTTTCTGTGTACATGTATTTCTTTTCAGTACATTTATTTATTCAATATTCACTGTCCTACCATGTTAAACCTGAGGGCGCTGTTGTGTTATGTCACTTTGACTTTTTACATGCCCCCCTGCTCAAAAATTAACCAATCACCAAGCTCATTCTAGAAAATGATGACCCTTGAGTGCCCTGCAAATTAGACCCCGTTACCCCATATTACATTACATAAACCAGCAAAGAAGTCGGCACAAACCCGCAACATTTAATACTCATCACTCATCATTCTAATTGGCTGGGTGCTGCGCGAAGGCGGCATCCCGCTGAAGGTTTACTAATAACTAGCATAACGATCGATACAAGGTACAGACTTCATATGCACTTTACTACTCAATAACCAGCATACTAAAGTTAACAATGATACAAGGTACCATTGACTCATATGCACTTACACTAATAACCAGCATACTAGCATAACGATACAAGGTACCAGACTTCATATGCACTTACACTAATAACCAGCACACTAGCATAACGATACAAGGTACCAGACTTCATATGCACTTATACTAAGACGACACTATATAAAACCACTACACACTATTGGTAATTTAAAAAAAAAAAAAATCAAAAATGAAATATTTGACCAAATTTTTATAGCTAGAAAACATCCTGTCCCCTTGTGGTGATTGTAATCATAATTGTTGGTTGCTTGTAAAACTTAAATTTTGGAAGTATTTTTCATATTTAGGAATGATTTTTTCTTTATTT
>CM055818.1:61680900-61764105 GCA_029582265.1 Zoroaster sp. YZ-2022
TTTAAAAATTTTAAAATTTTTTTTTTGATTTTTTTTTTTTTTTTAATTAGCAATAGTGTGTAGTGGTTTTATATAGTGTCGTCTTAGTATAAGTGCATATGAAGTGTGGTACCTTGTATCGTTATGCTAGTATGCTGGTTATTAGTGTAAGTGCATATGAAGTCTGGTAACCTTGTATCAAGTTAAGTGCTAGTATGCTGGTTACAGTGCGGCGCGTGCATATGGCGAAGTCTGGTACCTGTATCATTGTGCTAGTATGCTGGTTTAAATTAGTGTAAGTGCATATGAGGAAGTCTGTACCTTGCATCGACTCGTTATGCTAGAAGTTATTATAACCATGGGCGGTTATGCTGCTTCGCGCGGCAACCGCCAGGTGTAAGTGGCAGATGTGAGTATTAAAATGTTGCGGGTTTTGTGCCGACTTCTTGGCTGGTTTATGTAATGTAACATGGGGTAACGTGGGGTCTAATTTGCAGGGGCACTCCAAGGGTCAATATTTTCAGAATGAGCTTGGGTGATTTGGGTTAATTTTTGAGCGGGGCATGTAAAAGTCAAAGTGACATAACACAACAGCGCCCTGGGGTTTTTTAACATGGTAGGACAGTGAATATTGAATAAATAAATGTACTGAAAAGAAATACATGTACACAGAAAACGGGTATCCTAGTATTTTGCATGTACAGTTCAGGACACAGATATGTGCAACAAAATGTCTCTTTGGAAATTGATTGCATGGTCTCTTCAAGTCATGAAAAAAGGGGAAATAAATATGAATAAGATTAAATCGCAGATTGAAATCTGCACTGTTTCCTGGAGGCCCCCACCTCCTTAATATAAATAATAGGACGAAGTTTGAGTTTAAATTGTTGTTATGGCGCTGTAGGTTTTAAAACCTTTTTAAAATATTCAAAATTGGGAGAAAAGATTCTCAAAATTGTTTTTGTGAGAAATGTCCTGAAACCTAAGTGCATAAGCTGTTGGATATTGGCCGATCTGCAAAATCGTTTTATATTACACTCAAAGTTGAAAGACTGATGGTGAATTCTACACTGGCAATTGTGAAACTATTTTGGGCTTTTTCTAACAGTTCAAGTTCTACTTATGTATGTAAAATCAAAGGTCAGAGTCCCTATTTCATCGGTTGAAAATTGTTTTCACCAATCAGCAAGCTGAGGAATACAGAACTGCTATAAAAATATATATTATAACATAGGGCCTATATTATACATATATCTTATAATATATATTATATGAATCTGGGACTGAGAAATAATCAAATTGTGTTAAACTTTACTTTTGAAAATGCAGTGAACCTCTCAAAAAAGACATGAATCTTGGGACTGAGAACAATAATCTACATTGTGTTAAGAAATTATTTGAAAGTGCACTGAACCCTCCATAGACCTTTGTACACAATCGAGGACATGGCGTCTGGATACTATAGGCTTTTCAAAAGTATGACATGGGTACTGAGGCGTTAATTGATGTTTATTTATGATATCAAATATCAAATTACCAACAAAAAAGGTTTTGTAAATGTTGATCATGTTGATTAAAATTGTTTATTGATGTTTGGAGATAGCTTGATAATCGTAGCTCTTTGGTCACGTCCCCAAGACCAGGGACTAAAAGAGCTACGCGAAATAAAATGCATCAACAAAGAGTCGAGTCGACACACACCGACGTCATTACCGACCAATCAGAGGGTCCGTCTGAAACAGCCAGAATCAGACATTTCGCAACGCGGCAGTTCGGTACTTCGTTCGTGGTGGCGTGGCACCCGGCCTCCTCGACCAACGCTCACCGGAAAGCCGCGGAGTAACCCAACCAATGTTGCCTGCTCTGCGTTGATTAAAATGTTTACGGATGTTTGGTATTTTATTGTTTTATTATCAAACAACAAAAACAACAAAACATTCCAAAATGTGTGTTGTAAATGTTGATGAAAATTGTCTTTGAGCACAAAGGTCACGGTAGGTACGAGTTCATTGATGAAAACAAGACCAACTCAGGGGTCCGTCTGAAACAGCCAAATCCAGACATCTCGAACCACAGCAGTCAGGGAGTGTTCGCCTCATCTGGCACCTCGCCCGACCCCCTCGATCACCGAGGTGATAGCCAGCGAAGTCACCCGACCGCTTTAACGATCATTGTGGTGTCCGCCGCCGCTGCTGCTGTACGCAATCCACGTGCAATAAACTTACGCAATCGCGGGTAGATCGTCGGAACACCAACAACGCAAGACCCCAACCCGATCGGGTACCCCTGAACCGACCCCAGGACGCAATCAATTCAGCAGGGTGCGGGCGCCAGTTGACGGCGAAACATGGCGGCGCCCTGAAAGAAACATGGCGGCGCCCTGATAAAAACATGGCGGCGCCCCTGAAACAAAGATGGCGGCGCCCCGTGTTTGTGTACTAACAAAGATGGCGACTTAAACGATCATTATAGATAGATTAGGATGCGCTTTGCGTTTCGGCAAATCTGCGCAAATCTGTGTGTGTGGGTGATGTGAGTATTAAATGTTGCGGGTTTGTTGGACTTCTTTGCTACTTTATGTAATGTAATGGCTGAGGTAACGGGGTCTAATTGCAGGGGCACTAAGGGTCATCATTTTCAGAATGAGCTTGGTGATTGGTTAATTTTTTTGAGCGGGGGTATGTAAAAGTCAAAGTGACATAACACAACAGCGCTCCTCGGGTTTTTAACATGGTAGGACAGTGAATATTGAATAAATAAATGTACTGAAAAGAAATACATGTACACAGAAAACGGGTATCCTAGTATTGCACAGTTCAGACACAGATATGTGCACAAAAAATGTTCTTTGAAATTGATTGCAATGGCCCCTTCAAGTCGCGAAAAAGGGGGAAATAAATATGAATAACATTAAATTTGCAGATGAAATCTGCACTGTTTCCTGAGGCCCCCACCCCTTAATATAAAGCATAGGACGCAGTTTGAGTTTAAATTGTTGCCATGGCGCTGTAGGTTTTTAAAACCTTTTAAAATATTCAAAATTGGGAGAAAAGATTCTTAAAATTGTTTGTAGTGGAGAAATGTCCTGAAACCTATGCATAAGCTGTACAGTGATTGTCAGATCTGAAATCGTTTTATATTACCTCAAAGTTGAAAGACTGATGGTATCTACACTGGCAATTCAGGAAATCATTTTGGGCTTTTTCTAACAGTTCAAGTTCTACTTTCATTGTGGCTGTAAAATCAAAGGTCAGAGTCCCTATTTCATCGGTTGAAAATTGAGCCACAAATCAGCAAGCTGAGGAATACAGAACTTGCTATAAAAATATATATTATAACATTAGGGCCTATTATTATAATATATCTTATAATATATATTATATGAATCTGGGACTGAGAAATAATTTAAATTGTGTTAAACTTTACTTTGAAAATGCAGTGAACTCTCCAAAAAAGACATGAATCTGGGACTGAGAAATAATTCACATTGTGTTAAGAAAATTATCGTTGAAAGTGCACTGAACTCCATAGACTTTGTACACAATCGAGGACATGGCGTCTGGATACCATAAGTAGGCTTTCAAAAGTATTACATGGGTACTGAGGTTAATTGGATGTTTGGTATTTATTATCAACATATCAAACAACAAAAAGGGTTTT
This sequence comes from Zoroaster sp. YZ-2022, assembly GCA_029582265.1. Taxonomy (NCBI): domain Eukaryota; kingdom Metazoa; phylum Echinodermata; class Asteroidea; order Forcipulatida; family Zoroasteridae; genus Zoroaster; species Zoroaster sp. YZ-2022. Next base: position 61,684,540 of record CM055818.1, read on the forward strand.
GTAATGTTGGATCATGTTGATTAAAAAATGTGTTTATTGACGGAGAGGAGTTGATGGACTGGAGTACTTCTGAAGATGAAGTAGAATCTCGGGAGCAGGATAGTGATGCGTTGTGGTGAGCGAAAGTGCAGTATAATCATGGCTCATGCGTACAAACCTGAAATCGAGTAACGGTTAGTGTGTCTGGGTCTTGAAGTGAAGACACTGTGTAGATGGGTTGTTGCCTTTTGTCTGGAGTTGATGGTCTGAGCACCGATGAAGTGTAGAATCTCCAGAGCAGGATATGATGCGTTGTAGGAATGAATGGTAGCGGCATAATCATGGTCATGTAAAACTGTCCAGAAGGGTTGGGCCTTTCGCCGAAGTGAAGACAGTGCAGATGGGTTGTGGCTGTTATCTGGAGTTGATGGACTGAGCACTTCTGAAGATGAAGTCGTATCTCGGGAGCAGGATATGATGCGTTGTGGTGAATGGAAGTACATAATCATGGTCATGTACAATCTGTCCAGAATGGTTGTGCATCTCATTTTGAAGTGAAGATACTGTAGAAGGCGGAGTTTGTTGTTTGAGTCGATGGATTGAACACTTGTACAGATGAAGTCAAATTTGGGGGAGATAAAATGCGTTGTGATGGATGTCGTACATAATCATGGTGATGCAGAAACTGTTCAGAATGTTGTGCATCCGTATTGTGTTGGAAGACTTGATACGGAAATGTCGTTGATCTTGTAATGATGTAGTAGAAATGTGGGCCATGCTTTGCATAACTATGGTCAGATGGAGACATCGTGTTGGTGTTTTGTTTTGATGAGTTATTTGTTGTACATCCATAATAAGGTCAGACGTGAAGCACTGGTTGGGAGAAGTGCAATCTTATTGACGTTGGGAAGGGTTGTTTGTCTGTACAGCCAATGTGTACTTGAAATCCAATTAGGAAACAAATAATTGTCAACTGTAACAGATAAACATATGAAGGGAATGCATCTCGTTTTGTGTCCAGGATGCATGATACTTTGGTTGGTCGATTGTAATTAGACATGAATGGAGAACAGGATGCTGTAAAAAGAAAAAGTGGATGTCAGAGATCGAAATAAATTAGCTGATTGAGTGGTTGAAAGGTAATTGTTGTTGATATCATGATCATACATTCTTAAGTGTGCAAATATTTGGCTGACGTGGTTAATCCCCAAATATAAGAATGAAGTGGTTACAATCACTTCGGTGCTTTAATTTGTGCTGCCTGTGTTGGAATATTGCGCCCTGTCTGGCATCGGCAGCCCCCAGTCATCTTCACCTGCTTGATAGAGTTGTGCGCAATGCTTCATTCCTTTCATCAGGAAATATAATATGTAATCTTTCATCGTCGTCAAGTTGGGAGTATAAGCCTGTTCTATAAGATTTGGGAACAGAACCAACCATTCCTGAATTCCTGTCTTCCCATGCCTTTGAAAGGGTTCGAGTACCTGACTGACAGATTCTTTACATAAGTATGCTTTGAGGTATATTCGCTGTAGGACTAATCAGTATTCTCGGTCCTTCATTCCAAGCAATGTTGAACTTTGAATAGTTTTAGACAACATGATTTTGATGTGTCTGATAGTTTAAATTCTTTTAAATTACGTTAATACTTTCCTATTCTCTAGATTGCCTTAATTTTTCTGTTTATTTTTGTCCATTCTTTCTTTCATGTACTTTGGCATGTCTTAGGCCTTGTACACTTTGTATTTCACTTTTGTTCTGCCACATGTTGCGTATGTCATTTGTGTTCTAACATGTATATTGTGTATGGCCTTGTGATTGGTTGTACATTCAGATATGTACTTTCCTCTGATGTCCAGTCTACATTAGTAATAATAATAATAATAATACAATGTAAATGTGAAATAATTGAAATAGAAAATGTTTAAGAAACAGTTAGAGAAAGTAACGTTAATGATAATGACATTGTTTTAGTGTCAGGCAGGATTATTAAGATGTATGGTAGTAATGATTGGATTAGTCGTTGTAGAAACTTGGTTGTCAGAAAAGTAATGTTAATGATAATGACATTGTTTTAGTGTCAGCAGGATTGCTGGTAATGATTGGTTTAGTTGTTGTAAGGACATGGTTTCGATTTTGTGGATGCTTTGTGAGTGCAGGAGATGTACAATACACCCAAAAGTGTTAAAAGAGGGGTTACAAATACAAAGTCTGTACAAAAAAGTAGGCCCTCTATTTAGTCATATCATCTGATCATCTAGGACAGGTAGGCTTATCTAACGTTAGTGTTTGTAGTTGCCAAATCCGATCGTTGACGTTTTACTCTATTCTATTTCTACCAATTACCATGATTACCTAGTCCATTGTATGAATTTGAGGGCAGCACTAAACAGACAGATAGGGCCTAGCCTATACTTTAGTCAAAAGAGTACAAAGGAGGAAAAAGGAAAATGTGAGAGAAAAGAGTGAAAAAGTGACAGAAATTAGTCTTACCGCATTGACTCGTACCCAAAACTTTGATGAATACGTAGATCGAGCATGCTGCATGTTGCTGCAAACTTTCCACAATGCTTTCAAATGGTACTCCGCCTGGCCTATACGCTATATTAGCATGCCGTTGCACATAATCGCGGAGACGTTGAACACCAGTGTCGACCCCATCAACCAGAGTAAGCTGTGTCCGGTACGCGGAATTTCCCAGAATGCACGAAAATGCAAAACAGCGAAGGCAAATTTAAAGACTGGCGATCTCTGCTGCAAACTTTCCACAACAAGCTTTCAAAATGGTACCCGCCTGGCCTATACGCTATATTAGTATGCCGTTGCACATAATCGCGGGGAGACGTTGGAACACCAGTGCCGACCAATGCGGGTGTCCGGCTGCCGCTGCACGCAATCGCGGTAGACGTCGGCGTGCGTGATACAATTGTACGTACATAACGAATAGGTACCTCCCGTGGTGTGGAATTTTGTACACAGCTCTCGATTATCGTCAGGCTTCATCTTCAACTTTCTACCAATTGATGATATCCTCACCTGGAAACTACTGGACATTTTTCTGTGTTCTGACGGATAGTATTCATGTTCTTAAGGAATTATTCTCTGATTTCTGCAACGTGAACATGAATTTTGAGCTGCAACCGCCAAGCTGTTTATTCGACTGCATGACTCACCCTCATTTACATAAGCTCAACACCTCTTCCCAAACAAACATGGCAAGCCCTTTGTCCAGATTTGCCATGTGAAGATTGCGGCCTGTGACGCAGTGAGGTCTCCTGCCAAACTACAAACTTCATCGAATGAAATATTCCCAAAAACGCCGCACAGCCATAAAATCAATGACCCTTGAGGAAGTCAAATCTTTCAACGAACTTGGAGTAATGCAAGTTGTCCAGAAGGCTCTGGAATCTACTTTGCCAAAGGATTTGATGCTACCAAAAATTGCCAATGAGAGTTTCACGGTTGCCAGAAAGCTGAAAGAGGTAGTGGATAAGAAGGTGGACCTGCTCACTAAACGGAAACCAAGTCCAACAAGACCAGCAATAACCCCAGCGACACCACACACACACAAGGTAAACGACCTGAATGTCCAACGCCCAAAACCACAACAAGAGTGCCATCCCCAAAGCCACGACAAAGATAACAGTTAGGAAGATTGAGGTGATGAATCCTGCAAATTAAATCACGTAGAACAAGGAAAAACATTCAATTGTTCTTTCTGCGACAAATGTCTCCATCAAGAGTGCTTGGCCTCAAAAGAAACCCACAATATTCTTCTGCAATGACTGCAAATCAATGCCACATCTCATCAAGTCACAAGGAGAGACGATAAACAATCTACAGGGAACCCTCGACATGTATCACGTCCAAATACAAGAACTAGAAGGCAACGCAGTCAAATTAAACCGTGAGATGCACGACTTGATAGCCAATAAACAACCAGACTCACAGCTAACAAGGAATCTACTACATATACCGGCAACTCCCCACACAAAAACAACGGAAACGCCCAAAGAGAAAGCCACCCTGGGCCACACCCAGACACAGCAACGGAAACTCCCAAAAGAGAGAACCACCCTGAGCCACACGCAAGACACTGCAACGGAAACGCCCAACATTGATCCACCCACCAAATACTTTATTGGAGACTCAATACTATGATATCAACGAAAACGGCCTCCAGAACTGCAAAGTCCAATGTATTCGAGGTGCAAATGTCCATAAAATATCATCAACGCTGAGGAACAATGATATAGAATCGTACCAAGACATCATTATCCATGTAGGTACAAACGACTGCACCACATGGAAGGATGTCCAGTCTGCAAAAGAATCGTATAAAGACATGATTAACAACCTACAATCACAAGCCCCAAACGTCAGGAAAATAGTGTCAACGATATGCCCGCGAAATGATGACATAGACAACCAGAAAAGAGTGGACAACTTTAACACGTACATCAAGCAAGAATCATCTAAGGCTGGATACACGGTGGTGGATACGACAACAACTTCAAGCTGAAAAACAACGACATCATGACAGAGAGCCTTAATCGCAGCGGACTTCATCTATCACGCCCTAGGTACCCGGCAGCTTCTCAGAAACTTGCCCAAAATTACACCAAGGCCTCGTCCGAAAACCAACAGATCATCCACAACGCCATCATCCAGCAAATCCACACAATCACGCACAGCAGGACCACATGACCCCACAGCGCACACCGGCATGGCGTACTGTACCACCACATCACAGTCAACATGCATACCCCAACCGAGGCTACCAAGTCAGACAAGAGATTCGAGAAAAGAGAGGATGCTACTTCTGTGGGTGAGGAATCACGAAGCAAAACTGTAAATATGACTGGCCAGTTCAATGTTATGGTTGCGGCGGTTATGGCCATAAAAAGAACCAGAACGTTTGCCATTTGTTTTAGCATGCAGGCCAAGAAGACAGTGCCGACATCATCAGCTACACCCCGATATACAGCATGGAGAGTTTTAATTATTAATGTGCTCAGTGACGAACTGAGCAACGATCATTCAAGTTATGCTACAAGTAAAATAGAACCCGGTATACAGGTTGGATACAAGTACATGTAATTTAGTAACGGCTACAATGCTGAGGGAAATGCATGCAGACCAAGTATAACAATATACACAGCAGTGTTCACACCAGTGTTGAACTAAATTTGGGGAAGGTTCGAAAGGGAACAATAAACACAGAAGAGGTGGAAGGCAACCAAAGAGTAATAATAGTAAGAACTATAATGACATTAATATTGTATTCAATAATGTTAACGGTTACAAATCAAAGAAAATAGAGATTAAGCAATTTCTTCATAATGAGAAAATTCAGTTGTTTGCTCTTGCGGAAACATTCCTAACAAGTGATCAATCGATCAACATCAAGGGATATAAATGGGTGGGGAAAATCGCACCAAAACACACAGGGGTGGAATTGGTTTACTAATATCGGATGATATCGATATCCTAATGATAATTTTTTAATTTTGTAAAGATGATGTTGAACGTGGGTTAAACTTAAGCTTAATAATATTAACAAACCAATGTATATAGCCGTGGCATACTTTCCGGTTGAAGGGTATGGACCATGAATTAACTGATGAATTATATAATCAACTACTATCGGAAATAATTCAAATTGAAAATATGGATGGTGATGGCGAACCTACATACTAATTACTGGAACATGAATGCCAGAATTGGTGACAGAATACCCGTTTTGGGGACCCTGTTAGAAACAGCAATGGTAATAGATTATTATCATTCTCAAATGACTCAGGGATGGCAATTTATTAATTGCAGCAAATGTGCTATGGTAAAATTACTTGACTAGAGGTCCTCACATCCACCATTGATTATATCCTTGGATCTCACCAATTATGGGTAAAGTACGCAAAATGGTTGCAGATGAGGTAATTACCATATGGGTTCTGAATCACAATGTCTTAATTCTTAATGTGAAAGGAGATACCAATGGCAACGAGAGAGACCGAACACATTTCCGAAGAATCATAAACGTATTGTTTTGGGACATCAATCGTAACCAGAATTGGTCTAACTATCAACAGGAAATAAACAATCAATTTTCAGATTAGATAATCACAAATTTCATGATGCAAATGCCTTATGGGATTCCTCGAAATCCAAACTAATTATTGCAACAACTAAACAATTGGCGTTAAAGAACTTAAAAACAATAACAAAATGTTGGCTCGACAAGGACATAACAAAATCAATAGAAGAGAGGAAACGTGCTAACAGAAATCATCGTCAATGGTTGAAACTGAAAATAGAATTCCAGCAGAAGGTGATGATCTATGGAACACTTACAAAGAGAAAAAGAATTTGCCAAAAAACTTGTTAAACGAAAGATCATGCAAAATAAATTGACAAAAGTATCGAAATAACACAAAAGGGGGACCTGGATGCAAAGACTTTTGGACAAATTTGAGAGGTAGTAAAAAATCTTCAGACAGACTCAATTCACTAAAACTCCCGATGTCAGATGAAATTACCACTGATAAACAAGTCATGAAACAGACAAGTATGCATTACTTCCACACACTTGGCAAGATGAATCTTAACCTTAATGACAAATACAATACGAACAAATCTAGAACAAATATCCTAAATAATGACGACATCACTGCCGGTGTTACATGTAATACTCAGATTAACGATATACAGTTCACTGTTGACGATGTGAGATTAGCGGTAAATGAAGCTAAGAACAACAAAGCACCCGATTAGATGGTATTACCAATGAATTAATTAAAATGGCGGGCATGGACTAGTTCAGTCATTATACTCAATCTTCACTGCATTTAGAGACTTTGAACAGATACTGATGAATGGAACAAAGGTATTATAATACCTATTCATAAGAAAGGGCCAAAGAATGACTTAAGCAATTACCGGGGAATTACTTTGAATTCGTGTATATCAAAAAATTTACAACAGACTGGTTGCAAAACGTTATCGTCATACTTAAAGACAATAATCTCTTAAGTGAAATTCAGGGTGGGTTTAGAACCGATCACAGATGCGAAGATCATATTTTCACATTAAAATGTATCTTAACTTGCAGACAAGCGGAAGGAAAGAAAACCCATCTCGCTTTCCTTGACTTCAAGAAGGCGTTTGATACAATATGGCGGGATGGACTACTTAAGGCAGTGTGGGATATTGGAATTAGAGGGAGGATCTGGAGGAGAATAATATCAAATCTTATAACAATGTGCAGGGTCAAGTTAAATTCGAAGAACATTATAACGGACTTTTTGAAATTGAGGAAGGGTGAAACAGGGCTGTGTTCTCTCGCCCGTTCTATTTTGTATTTTTATAAATGAATTTGCCAAAATGATCAAAGAATCTGCAGTTGGGGTGCGAATTTGTAATGTACAAACAGGGTGCTTGTTCTGGGCCGATGATGTGATTCTTATTGCAGACAACAATAAAGACTTACAAACAATGCTAAACATAGCAGCATCATTTTCAAATAAATGGAAACTGAGTTTTAACCATGATAAATCTAATGTGGTTGTAGTAGGCCAACGTGGAATAAGTAATACTAGATGGTTACTGGGTTCTAAGCGTATTTCCGAGGTTAGTCAATACAGATATTTGGGCGTTGAAATTAATAACAACAATTCAGACCACAAACATATCGATAATGTCATACATAAAGGAAATAGAATAATTGCATACATGTATATCAGATCCATAATCGATGGGCAAGATAACTTGAAGAATTTACTACGGGGACATATTATGGAAGTCTATTGGTATGCCAACCATAAACTATGCATGTTCGGTTTGGGTACCAAATAGTGCTACAGATAATAATAAAATTGAAAACTTGCAAGTACTGATGGCGAGAAACATTTTGAAAGCACCACGGAACATGACTAGGGGAAGCGATGTACGCCGAACTGGGCTGGTATCCTCTGACGTCAACTCAAGATAAATTAGAATGGATTATTTTAATCGTCTTCATCTAATGAATAACGAGAGATGGCCAAAACTGCTTATTTAACGCAACTTACCATATTTTTCAAAGTAACAATAATATCAAATGGAAATGGTTCAATCACACACAGAACTGCCTAACACGATGTGGTCTCGATCACATATTTAGCAATGCTCCTCAAACTCGCCAAGATGGGTGAATGATTACAGGAAATTAACAAAAACCTTGACTTAGAGGACTGGCTCACAAAGGCACAAACCAAATCATCATTAGAAATATACCTTGACATTAAAGGACAACATTAAACAAGAAAAATACACTCCTGGAAAACTCCAAATTTCACAGGGGTCTCTTTGAAACTAAGAGCGCGAACTAATCACCCTGCAACTTGAAAGGTATATAAGATCCTGGTCAGCGTCAAATGATGGCATATGTAAATTATGTGACAGAAACCAAGAAGAAAACATCATTCATTTCTTATTCGAATGCACAGCACTCCAGCAAACTCGCGCCAAGGAATATATATCACTGGAGAATAATCTAATTAGCAATAATCTTAATGTACTTTGGGAAACATTCATAGCTAATAACAATGATGTCAAATTATATATGATGCTGGGGAACCTATTTGAACTGGATGAAAACCTTGGTTTTATTTTTGATCAAAGTTGTAAGAGATTGCTTAATAACCTATGGGAGGAACGTAAACGAATCATTAATAATACATAACGCCGTTTTTAAAAACCATGTTGGAATTATTACTACATGTAGTTGTGTTTACTTTTATTACTATTAAATTATGCACATCTTTACAGGCTTTGGAATTTAATGATGTATAATAATGTATAATGCATAAAAACCATGCTACATGTATATAACCGTTTATAATAAGGGGTTTCACTGAGATTGTACGCATGTACACATTGTACATAAATAGTAATCAGAGTCCAAAATTGAGTACCTGGTTATATGTGTACTTTGTTCACTATATTTTGATCATCTTTGCTTTACCACTTCCAATATTAATGTATAAAAATCATGATAGGCCTAACCAATCATAATAAGGGGTTTCACTGTGATCGTGCATATTAATTGTAATTAGAGTCCATATTGTTTACTAACATTATAATTTTTACCTTGTTCACTATTATTGATCAACTTTACTTTGGTACTAACACTTCCTAATATTAAAGTAAATGTAAAAAAAACATGCAATATGTAAGAATTACTGGTTTCAATGTGATTGTATAATGTACACAAATTGAAAACTAGACCCCAGTTGTGGGCTAGTAGTAAACTACACCGTTGACTCTCGAGAACACATGATCTTAATTTAATTTCCATTATACATACATGTACATTGTGATAGTGATAGACGTATCCTGTGTCACGCGGCGTGGCTGGTGGGGGATAGGAACGATGCGTGGTGTGTACCGACAAGACTGACAGTTGACAATACATAATAATACACGCCCCTTTCATTGTCTCATTAGCTTCATCGGGTGACATAGGATTGGTTTATAATTAATTAATACTGTTTATAACCATGATGAATAACCTTTATGATTTTAGTTTCGCTCTAATTGTTTTCGCTTAACTATTTTACTATGTTTATATTGGATGCACCATCGATGTATGATGAGTGCCACTGTCATGAAAGTGTACATCCGAATAAATTTGATTTGATTTGACACCAACAACGCAGACCCCAAACCCACGGGTACCCGGAAAAAAAACCATGCCCGACGTCGACGGGTATGAAACGCCGTCGGAACACCAACGCAGACCCCAACCACGCAATGGCCGACCAATGCGGGTGTCCGGCTGCCGTTGCACGCAATCGCGGGTAGACGTCGGAACACCAACAAACGCAGACCCCAACCCACGGGTACCCCGAAATTGACCCCAGGACGCATCAATTCAGCAGGGTGCGGGCGCCAGTTGACGCGAAACATGGCGGCGCCCTGAAAGAAACATGGCGGCGCCCTGAAAGAAACATGGCGGCGCCCTGAAACAAAGATGGCGGCGCCCTGAAACAAAGATGGCGGCGCCCCGTGTTTGCACTAACAAAGATGGCGACTTAACGATCATTATAGTATGGAAGTGCATATGAAGTCTGGTACCTTGTATCGTTGTGCTAGCATGCTGGTTATTAGTGTAAATGCATATGAAGTCTGGTACCTTGTATCATTGTGCTAGTATGCTGTTATTAGTGTAAGTGCATATGAAGTCTGGTACCTTGTATCATTGAGCTAGTATGCTGGTTACTATAGTGTAAGTGCATATGAAGTCTGGTACCTTGTATCGTTGTGCTGCTTTCTCTTTGCCTAGTTCCTTCCAACATTTTATCAGCCAACATCATGCTCTGACCATGAGTAAAGTTTTCTAAAATACACACTGCAGTTGCATCTGAATCAAACAATATAAAAAGCATACCAACAATATTGCTTACATTACTACAATTCATAAATGCCCAAGACAGTTTAGACAATCTGACTGATGGACCAAACTTAATCACGTGGGGGTGTATTAACGGATGGTAAAGACATGGCTTATCTATTTAGCCGACGTGCAACGTGCATTTGAACCGATTAGAGGGAAGAAGATTGTTTTGTATCACGCTGACTCATGTTCTTTGAAAGTGTTTTGTGTGTCCCTTAAACATGAGTTTGCCCATTTCTGTTGGGCTTTATTAAACAAAAAAACTACATATTTGTTTACAGTTTGAATTTGAAATTGATACAGGCATTTATGGGAATAAAAGTTTGACGCTTGGTCTTTACCGCAGGATAAAGATAGGTGTCTTACAATTCCCAGACAAGACAAGACAGGTTTCTTACCATTCACAGACAAGACGGATTCCTTACCATTCATAGACAAGACAGGTTCCTTACCATTCACAGACAAGAAAGGTGTCTTACCATTCACAGACAATACAGGTGACTTACCATTCACAGACAAGACAATACCATTCATAGACAAGACAGGTGTCTTCTTAGTCTTACCATTCACAGACAACACAGGTTCCTTACCATTCACAGACAAGGCAGGTGTCTTACCAATCACAGACAAGACAGGTGTCTTACCATTCACAGAGAAGACAGGTGCAGAGATGCCAACATTTAATTCCAAAAAATATTAGCATCTATTGAAAAAAAAAAAAAAAAAAGCGCAAAAATGTAACGCTAAAAAATGCATGTTCGGATTTTGGGCAATGTCAGCGCTGCACTCGGTGTGAACCTCGCTGGCGCAATGAACAAAATATGAAATTATAACAATGCTAGACGTATCTTATCTTAAAATGCTCACAATAATGATCTTCCGAATTAGTAATCCATGCATCAGTCACGTTAGAAATTTTGATTATAATACTAACTGTTCTCTTTCTTGGGGTCTCGAAGGCAAATAACAAATTGATAGCCTTACATGTAGCTAGGCCTAGCCCTAGCTCACCTGCATGGGCCCAATTTCATGGCGCTGCTTACCACAGAATTCTGCGCTTACGGCGCCATAAAAAGCGTGTGATTATATGCGCTGTAAGCGCAGAATTCCGCAGTAAGCAGTGCCTGCATGCCTGACGACACTGAAGTCGCACTTGCAAAGAAGCTTCGAGAAATTAAAAGGTAATGCACGTGCGCGAGCACAATTATGCGCGCATGTACACGTGTACACACAAGCTACCTCACCGACAACCTCATTCCCACGGGTATGCTCATTATTCCCCATTATGTAATAGAGATCAATGGGTACAATCTTGCAAATAATGTACAGATGTATTAGGCAGGGTACATATGGTAGGTAGGCAGTCGAATCCATCCAGCGCGCTTGTGCTTGTGTGTGATACATACATAATCGTGTGAATTCGCCGCTAATCCTGCTATCGTCGCTTTTTACCACCACTGCGGTTTATATTTAAAAGGTTGTTTTGTTTTTTCATTTTTAACATTATTTTTCATCATTTTTATTTCCACTTAATAGTTCATTCATTGTTTGCTTGTATTGTAACTAACTGGGGCGGCTTGTTTAGCGTATTTCAATGAAGTATTATCGTAGAGTCGTATTCACGGCTCAAAATCGTATTTGCTATGCCCAAATCGTGTATGTTGGCATCTCTGCAGGTGTCTTAACCATTCACAGACAAGACAGGTGTCTTACCATTCATAGACAAGACAGGTGTCTTAATTACCATTCATAGACAAGACGGGTTCCTTACCATTCACAGACAAGACAGGTTACTTACCATTCACAGACAAGACAGGTGTCTTACCATTCACAGACAATACAGGTGTCTTTACTGTCTTACCATTCATAGACAAGACAGGTGTCTTACCATTCACAGACAAGACAGGTTACTTACCATTCACAGACAAGACAGGTGTCTCACAGACAAGACAGGTGTCTTACCATTCACAGACAAGACAGGTGTCTTACCATTCACAGACAAGACAGGTTACTTACCATTCACAGACAAGACAGGTGTCTTACCATTCACAGACAAGACAGGTGTCTTACCATTCACAGACAATACAGGTGTCTTACCATTCACAGACAAGACAGGCGTCTTACCATTCATAGACAAGACAGGTGTCTTTCCATTCACAGACAAGACAGGTGTCTTACCATTCACAGACAATATACAGGTGTCTTACCATTCACAGACAAGACTATACCATTCATAGACAAGACAGGTTCCTTACCATTCACAGACAATACAGGTGTCTTACCATTCACAGACAAGACAGGTGTCTTACCATTCACAGACAAGACAGGTGTCTTACCATTCATAGACAAGACAGGTGTCTTACCATTCACAGACAAGACAGGTGTCTTACCATTCACAGACAAGACAGGTGTCTTACCATTCATAGACAAGACAGGTGTCTTACCATTCACAGACAAGACAGGTGTCTTACCATTCACAGACAATACAGGTGTCTTACCATTCACAGACAAGACAATACCATTCATAGACAAGACAGGTTCCTTACCATTCACAGACAATACAGGTGTCTTACCATTCACAGACAAGACAGGTGTCTTACCATTCACAGACAAGACAGGTGTCTTACCATTCACAGACAAGACAGGTGTCTTACCATTCACAGACAATACAGGTGTCTTACCATTCATAGACAAGACAGTTTCCTTACCATTCACAGACAAGACAGGTGTCTTACCATTCACAGACAATACAGGTGTCTTACCATTCACAGACAATACAGGTGTCTTACCATTCACAGACAATACAGGTGTCTTACCATTCACAGACAATACAGGTGTCTTACCATTCACAGACAATACAGGTGTCTTACCATTCATAGACAAGACAGTTTCCTTACCATTCACAGACAAGACAGGTGTCTTACCATTCACAGACAATACAGGTGTCTTACCATTCATAGACAAGACAGTTTCCTTACCATTCACAGACAAGACAGGTGTCTTACCATTCACAGACAAGACAGGTGTCTTACCATTCACAGACAAGACAGGTGTCTTACCATTCACAGACAAGACAGGTGTCTTACCATTCATAGACAATACAGGTTTCTTACCATTCACAGACAAGACAATACCATTCACAGACAAGACAAGACAGGTTCCTTACCATTCATAGACAATACAGGTTTCTTACCTTCTAAGCACTGCATCTTTTGGTCCATGTTCTCATACGCCTTGGATCGTCGGAACAACGCTTTGACATAACGAGAATTAAGTTCCAAAGCTTTGCTGCAGTCAGACACTACTTGACCATAGTTTTTCTACATGAGGGACAATAAACCAATTATGTACAAATCAGGAAATGTCAGTGAGAAGCTTTCTCTAATGGGATTAGCAATATTTGAATTTTGAATAGCAATATTTGAATTTTGATGAACAATATTTGAATTTTGATGAACAATATTTGAATTTTGACGAACAATATTTGAATTTTGATTAGCAATATTTGAATTTTGATTAGCAATATTTGAATTTTAATTAGCAATATTTGAATTTTGTGCAGCATTTTGCTTAACAATATAAGCAAAATCATTCAATCGATATCAGAAAAATACCTCCAAAATTTAAGTTTTACAAGCAACCAACAATTATGATTACAATCAACACAAGGGGACAGGATGTTTTCTCGCTATGAAAATTTGGTCAAATATTTCATTTTTTAACTAGACTACAAATTAGTTTTCCTTTCTTTCATGGAAATTTTGATTTTAAGATTAAAAACAAAATTGTCTGGAATCACCGGTGAAAGTTAAAAATACGAGTAATGGACATTATGTGCCCATATATAAATTTAGATTGATGAAATTCTTGCGTCGGGTGATGATTAATTGATTTGATTTTGCCCTACACTGATGTAATTTATACTTCAATGCAAACATGGTAGGCGGAAAATGAGACCATGCACAGGACGGACGTCACTGTTATGAATAAACATTTTGGGTCATCGGGTCGGGTCATATTTGCATATGCATTCTTGATGTGTGTGTGTACTGTGACGACGACGCGTCGTCGGTAGCACAATATTTATGCATGGAGCTTTTCTACACGTTTTATGTAATAAATAATAGAGCTCATCAGTGTTTGTGATCAGTGGAATGAAGGGAATACAAAACATGTCACTATTAACATGGAGGAAGATGTAGTTTCGTCATGGTATTAACACCTGCACAGCTACAAATTTGCTCTATGGACGAACTATATTCTCTTGTTTATGTTCTCTTTCCTTCATTTATTTATTAATATCTACAATGTCTCCATTTGAAGAAATTCAACATGTACCTCCATGGTCTCACATAATTCCCTACACACATCCACATTCCCTACTTGTTGGGGTTGGGCTTCCAGTAATTTAAGAACCTTTATACAGGCATGGAGGAAGCCACGATACAGGCAAATTTTATTGCATTGTATGTTGAATTTTTTTTTATTGGTTTAGTGGGTTGCATAATTCTGGTGTTCTGGAATATGAGAAAATGAGTGAGGTAGGCCTTAAATATGTATCAAGAACTTTTTCAAAGTGAATGATCCAGGGTGACCCCCATTTTTAACAACAAATTATGATGTCAAATGTTGAACATTGACAGTTTAGTTCTGGTTTTAATGACCATGAAAATGTCCCATCATACAGCAAAGTAATAAATTTGTTCATATATGAAGGCATATGTGACCCCTCACACAACTCCCACCCCTGGGCCGTATCCCTGTGTTATCAGGGGCAATCATTAATTTTATTCACAGGTTTAATCGGTCTTTAAAAATTAAAGATAAGCATCCAAAAGTCATACCCATCTCAGTGTTGTTGAAAAACTAAAGATTCCATTCTTTCATTGGGTCTGTTTCCTTACAATCCGTATCATTACTAAATAAAATTAAAGGCGCAAAACAAAAAAGATATGTGATTTATGAAAAAGTCTGTTCAACTTTTAATAGTAGTATACTATTGGTGCTTTACACTCATATCTTTTAACTTCCTCTCAGATTATTATGTGTACATTTTAAATCATTCATCCAACCAAATCTAAAATGTCTTTACATTGGCATTTTGTACAAGCATGTACACAATCAAATTGACAGGTCATGTCACAATTACTTGAAAAATACTACATGTATATTATCAAACAAATTAAGTTTAGACCC
Source organism: Zoroaster sp. YZ-2022 (assembly GCA_029582265.1). Taxonomy (NCBI): domain Eukaryota; kingdom Metazoa; phylum Echinodermata; class Asteroidea; order Forcipulatida; family Zoroasteridae; genus Zoroaster; species Zoroaster sp. YZ-2022. The sequence goes on from CM055818.1 coordinate 61,700,150, forward strand.
CCCCAAAAATCACCCATTTGTTTCTATTGAAGAAGAGCGTCAGACGGAGGTGACTTTTGTGTGCAATAGACCATGGATACAACTATACTGTATAGCCCCTTAAAAATGATTGACTTGAACAGAACCAACCAGTCTCTTTCAATTTAATTACTTGTTTTCACCAACGACCTGCATGTTCCACTTCTCCTACAGTAGAGCCATGTTTGACAACACAGTAGAGGACAGCCGGGCCCAATTTCATATAACTGCTTTTCCAAAGAATTTGCACTTTTACAGTAGTAGAAAACAATTATTTTCACGGTTAGCAAGGAATGGTGATTTGAGTGTGTGTGTTTCATGAAACTAGACATCCGGCGCTAGCCCGGTAAGCGGAAAATAATGGTTAAAAGTGCAGACTGCAGCAGTTATTAGCAGCTGCAATAAATCAGGCCTTGCTTTTTGTTTTTCCATTAGTTTGACTTACTTCAGCAACATCCCATTAGTTTATTACTCAAAATCTGTCAAAACCTACAGGGTACACTTACTAGCAGGTGTTAAACAATAAAATATACGTTTTTGTACAATCAATAGTTTAAGTATTTCTAGTCAGTGTCATATGTATTGTGCCATGCCCTTATTATTTTTTTTGCACACGATATAAAATTCAAACCACTCATTCATGAAAAGGGACACTCCACGGTTTTGTGTTGTAAGGTTTTAAAGGTATAATACATCATTGTTTTTTGGAACAATGCATTCATTTCAATCATCTAGGTTAACTCAAAATACATACAGCGAATAGAGAGCTAGCACTGGATGATCACTAGTACCCTGCACCATAGCTCTGATTCACATCCAAGAACTAAACAGTATAAATTTCTTCAAAATCGGTGTTCACGTTTTCACTAGAAAACTGCAAATAATAGTTTCTGTTTTTTGTACATGATCACATTGTGTTGATTTTGATTGTTCTTGAAGATGACAGCATTTAGAGGTAAATATTTCACAGGAAGATTGGTGTAAGTATAAACTTTATAAACAGCAAGCTTTCACACTGAAACTGAACACATTTTTGTTTTTGTCTTCACCAATCCTGTATCATACCTTTAAACGGCAGTCACAAATTAAAATACAGGATCTTTATTCACATATATCTTAATTCTTGAAGTCACTCATATTGTGCAATGCATATAGGGCAAATGAAGTCTGCTTTTGGTTTGTGACTGATAGCCACACATAAAAAGTGTGACCATCTACCGCACACATCACAGTGGACCCACATCTGCTTTTGTTTCGGTGTAAGGCAACCAACCATATCGCATCTATAACGTTGTGATGGTGGTTCTACAGCTGCTTCAATTAGCTGACCAAGTACAAATTTCCTCATCAATGTTGGAAATCGGTTGTCTATTGTGGCCAGCTCATCCCGCATCCCCTTTGTCAGAGCTAACGCATTCTGAAAATATAAATATAACCAACAGTAAGTAATAACTTGCAATCAAAATAAATATCGTACAATTCACTATTTATAGACTTGACATAGCCGAACATCCCCGGTAGACTGCATCCCCAGTAGAGTGACATCCCCAGTAGAGTGACATCCCCAGAAGAGTGACATCCCCAGAAGAGTGACATCCCCAGTAGAGTGACATCCCCAGTAGAGTGACATCCCCAGTAGAGTGACATCCCCAGTAGAGTGACATCCCCAGTAGAGTGACATCCCCAGTAGAGTGACATCCCCAGTAGAGTGACATCCCCAGTAGAGTGACATCCCCAGTAGAGTGACACCCTCAGTAGAGTGAAATCCCCAGTAGAGTGACATCCCCAGTAGACTGACATCCCCAGTAGACTGACATCCCCAGTAGAGTGACATCAAAACTAAAGTGACATCCCCAGTACAGTGGCATCCCCAGTAGAGTGGCATCCCCAGTAGAGTGGCATCCCCAGTAGAGTGGCATCCCCAGTAGAGTGGCATCCCCAGTAGAGTGGCATCCCCAGTAGAGTGGCATCCCCAGTAGAGTGGCATCCCCAGTAGAGTGGCATCCCCAGTAGAGTGGCATCCCCAGTAGAGTGGCATCCCCAGTAGAGTGGCATCCCCAGTAGAATGGCATCCCCAGTAGAATGACATCCCCAGTAGATTGACACCCCCAGTAGAGTGACACCCCCAGTAGAGTGACACCCCCAGTAGAGTGACATCCCCAGTAGAGTGACATCCCAAGTAGAGTGACATCCCCAGTAGAGTGACATCCCCAGTAGAGTGACATCCCAGTAGAGTGACATCCCCAGTAGAGTGACATCCCCAGTAGAGTGACATCCCCAGTAGAGTGACATCCCCAGTAGAGTGACACCCCCAGTAGAATGACAACCCCAGTAGAGTGACCCCCCCAGTAGAGTGACATCCCCAGTAGAGTGACATCCCCAGTAGAGTGACATCCCCAGTAGAGTGACATCCCCAGTAGAGTGACATCCCCAGTAGAGTGACATCCCCAGTAGAGTGACATCCCCAGTAGAGTGACATCCCCAGTAGAGTGACATCCCCAGTAGTGTGACATCCCCAGTAGAGTGACATCCCCAGTAGAATGACATCCCCAGTAGAGTGACATCCCCAGTAGAGTGACATCCCCAGTAGAGTGACATCCCCAGTAGAGTGACATCCCCAGTAGAGTGACATCCCCAGTAGAGTGACATCCCCAGTAGAGTGACACCCCCAGTAGAGTGACACCCCCAGTAGAGTGACACCCCCAGTAGACTGACAACCCCAGTAGACTGACACCCCCAGTAGACTGACACCCCCAGTAGAGTGACATCCCCAGTAGAGTGACACCCCAGTAGAGTGACACCCCCAGTAGAGTGACACCCCCAGTAGAGTGACACCCCCAGTAGACTGACACCCTCAGTAGAATGACATCCCCAGTAGAGTGACATCCCCAGTAGTGTGACATCCCCTGTAGAGTGACATCCCCTGTAGAATGACATCCCCGGTAGAATGACATCCCCGGTAGAATGACATCCCCGGTAGAATGACATCCCCGGTAGAATGACATCCCCGGTAGAATGACACCCCCGTAGAGTGACACCCTCAGTAGAGTGACATCTCAGTAGAATGACATACCCAGTAGAATGACATCCCAAGTAGAATGACATCCCCAGTAGAAAGACATCTCCAGTAGATTGACATCCCCAGTAGAATGACATCCCAGTAGAGTGACATCCCCAGTAGAATGACATCCCAGTAGAGTGACATCCCCAGTAGAGTGACATCCCCAGTCGAGTGACATCCCCAGTCGAGTGACATCCCCAGTAGAGTGACATCCCCAGTAGAGTGACATCCCCAGTAGAGTGACATCCCCAGTAGAGTGACATCCCCAGTAGAGTGACATCCCCAGTAGAGTGACATCCCCAGTAGAGTGACACCCCCAGTAGACTGACATCCCCAGTAGAATGACATCCCCAGTAGAATGACATCCCCAGTAGAATGACATCCCCAGTAGAATGACATCCCCAGTAGAATGACATCCCCAGTAGAATGCCATCCCAAGTAGTGTGACATCCCCAGTAGACTAACATGAACTCAATTAAATTAAAATTCAACTTACCAACATAACAAATGGTCCACAGCTATGACCATCATTTTGTTGTGCAGATGTCAGCAAGTAATCATTAGTCCATGTACCAAGCTCCCCAACCCTTTTTGCGCGGATTGACATGAACTTCCTAAAGTTGAATAACGAGTACAAAACAAATTAATCCAAGCCTCATAAACAAAGAATCTTGGAAAATTTGATAACTCAAACTATACGTTTCTTTCAGGCATATGACCAATAGTAATACATGTACACTGTGCTACTGTCCCAGCCGTGAAATACATAACCATACACCACAAACCACATAACCCATATCTCACGGTGCGTATTGCTGTTCCAGCGTACATATGCGTGCTTAAGCAATAACTTAAGCGCAGCCAACAACCGTTGTTCAAAAAATCAAAAAATTATCACAAGCGTGCTGTGGAATATGTGACACAGAAGCACAATTTTTTTCGTTTTCAAATGCTGCTTGTGGGATAACTGATAACTTACCTCCACTTGTTCAGATAGATTCTGCTGTTACTTTGATTGGCCAGAGAGTCTAATAATGCCACTCTTTGAGAACGTACATCAGCTGCGATGAGAACCCAGTGATTTCTATTGACGTTTATGGGCATAAAAATCCACTCATACATGGACATTTTAACCTGTAAAAAAGAAAATATTTTCTCTTACAAGAAATGCGGACAACATTCAAATATATTACTAATTGTTTTTTCTTTGCTCAATGATGGGTTTGACTTCATCCCAATGGTCACCAGACTAATCGTCCCAAGCAGACTCTAAGCCAATTAATTTTTAAATTAGATGAGTAATTTATATTTAAGGAATGTCATTACAATATTTGGAAATCGATTTTTATGTGACAACAAAACAATTACCTTTTGGTAGAGAAAGGTGTCAAACTTCCCACTGTCCCACAGAACGGCCACATATGAAGGAAGAACGTAAATATGGCCCAGGTATTGTTTGTTCAATGTTGTCTTCAATAGTGCCAAATATGCATTGATAACCTGCAATCATAAAACAAAATTTGAGACCAACATACATCACATGTACAACTTTAATATCAGTGTTTGAGGTCTAGACCGAGGTCTTGGTCTCTAGACTAGTCTCGAGACCATATCTTTCAGATCTCAACACTTTTGAGGTCTGGAAATGTTGAGGTCTCGGTCTTGTACATTTTTGGCTCGGTCTCGAATAGTCTCAGAGTCAAGACCTTTACTGGACCTCAAGAATGTTTGAAGTCAATTTCATGTGTTCGATTAACCACTAAATCACCAGCCAATTCATAACGCCAAGTGAGTGTCAACAGAATTTCCATAGGGAAAGCTCTCTAGCATATCACACGTACCTTGTCAGTCAACCAGTTGCCATTCTCTAGAGTTGCAAAGTCTGCATGGTCCAGAACCTCTCCACATATGTGTAATCTTGACCCTGGTTTCACTTTCAGTTTGTTCATCTCACCCATAAGCTGAATATCTGCTAACAATTTGTCTAAAAGGTAACGTGAAATTTTACCACGTATCATTACAAAGAAGCATAATAGAACATTTTATTGCAAATTTACTTCAAACTATTACATTGTATTGCTATTGTCAACCCACCAGACTTGAATCCTGTATTCTGATTGGTCATAAGCTTTAAGATTATTGTCATATTGCGCCCAAAAAGTCATACTGTAACGGTTAAAATTGGATGCCCAACAGACCAATGTGTACCTGCTATAACATTAGACCAACAACCATTGTACCATTAAACCCATCAAGCGTCATAACTTTGGCATCAGAAAATCCTTTATATAATATCGAAGGCTAAAAGTTATTTAAGGAAACAACCATGCAAACTATGCAAATGATGTTATTTCCAAAGAAACAAAAAACAGCTGAAAGTGATTAGTACCTTTCAAGCCAGATTTGCACGTTATTGCCTCTCCAGGACACATCCTTTGGAGAAAGTCTCTGTTGTTTTACTGAGCTATGTAGGTAAAAAGTTGACAGTCAGACATTCTATCAATTCATAGCAGTAAATTACTATTAAATAAAATGACATCACATATTTACAATTACATTCCCAAGTATGATGATGAACCCAACAATATCGCTGGGTTGTTCAGTAGTGTTCACTGTTGTCATAACATACATGTATACTGTATTAACTATTTATATGGCCACATAGTACCCTGCAAAATGAATGCACCACTGCTTCATACTTAATGTACGTATGTGCATCACATAAATGCATTTCAAGCAACGCATGTCAGCTGTATGGCGTATTTGCAATGGTCTATATAATTACCTCTCAGTTCAGACTTCCTTGACTCTGTATCCCTCCTGGACAGGTACCATCTGGAGAAGGTTACATGTTTTTTCTTTGGAGCTGCAAGGACTTTGATAAAATCACACATAAACAATAGAAGTTGAGACTAGTGTGCAGCAAAATAGAAAGAATAATGCAGGTAAAAGTGTTTGGGCAATACTGTCATAACTGCTGAAGTAGTAAATAATAAATGATTGTAAATTGTAAACAAACGTTAAACATCATGCACAAAATTTAATGCACTGTCCGTCATAATGCATACAAGCGAGGCTGTAAACGGGACAAGCAACAATATATCTACATATTTCAGATGGTATTATTCAAACAAACCAATAACAGAAAAGTGTCAACTGAACGATTTGAATTCACCTTCAACGTCAAACATTGCAGCAGTTGCCCTCAACAGGTCATGCATTGCCTGTTCACTCTGTTTGATGTGTTGGTCTGCATCAAAGTGTGTGTGGACATCACCACGTTGAACTTGAAATAGAAGAGTAAAAATGTATTTTATGAAATTTCTGACCAAGCTAAACACATTTCAATCACTAAGTACACGTATAATATGTAAAACATGTATGAAATGTGTCTACTTTTGAAGTACCTCGGAATGTGCGGTATACACGCTTGAAACAAGCGTACAGACCATGCGCTAGGGAGAGGGGGCCTGCATATGCTTTCTAAAAGTGAAATAAATGTCGCTTTGAAATATTACATTTTAATTTTTAGGGGGAGGGGGTGGGGGCCATGAAAATTGTACGGTTTGTACGCTTGTGAAAATGTTGACAATTGTGAGCGGCTCATTATTTGATTAACCATAACCTTAGGCTGGAAATCCTCCCAAATACATCAAAGTAACACAGTAAAAACCTTTGGACTAAACAAATTTAAATGCTTGCCCCATGATAAGTATTGGTGGTTTGGATGTATGAAGTGGTATACATGTAGTATAAAATCCATCAGGTCCGGCAAAACCATGGGAAGGATTGGGGATGATTTGGGAAGGTTAGGGTTACCTGTAATAAATAACAAAAAGGAATGTTCATCACATTACACATACAGCACAAAGGATTTTTCAACACAGTATAAATGTACATTTACCGACCTAATTCAGTTATCAAAAGAATTGCTGTGCGATATCTGGCTGAATTTCCTAAGTGTTCTGGAGCAATAGCACACAATGGTGTCAGCAGTTTCACTTGGTCGTCATCAGTTAATTCATCCAGGACTGACATAGCAGTTAGAGAAACGGTGTCAGCAGTCCAACTTTTGGAAGTTTCTGCCTCTCTAACAAAGTCTGTCCACTGCTCTGATGAAAGGGAATCCTTCAAAGCTGCAAATAATGAAAACAATTCTTAATTAACTCTTTGGTTAATGATTGTGCCAAGAAATATTCAGATTTCAACACTTTCAAGGTGGGAATAAAATCAATTACAGTCTTTAGTGTAACCTTGGTTAATAGTTAATTTTAAATTTGAAAACTAATTCTGGGCATATACCTGTACATAGATGTTGATTAAATAATTGCAAGACATAAACAAATTATTTGCTAATATTTGTCTTCATGCATTTAATACCTATTGCTTTGTCTAGAAGTGTTGACCAGTTCAAACCTCCTTGTTGACCCGGCACCTCAGCACATCCATCTACAATAACCTCCTCCTCAGCGATCTTCTTCGGTGAGGCTACAGCTGCCTTTGCTCTTGCTCTGTCTGCTGAAACACCAACCTCCCACTAGCCCGAGACTTGCGGGCGAAGGTTAGCTTTGATCTGGGAGATTTTTTGAAGTTTTTCTTCCCTTGAAGACCGGATGTTTTTTTCCGTTTCAGCAATGGTGCTTCAGGACGGACAGGCACACCATCTTCCCTGTACAAATGTAATTGAATGTAGCTGTAGTACTCGTGACTCAATAATCGCACTTGAGTACTGTTTTGACGGTACTGACTCGGCAAGCAAGGTACTCATGCATTAATTTGTTGATATTTTTGCTGTTGGACTTAGTACTCGGATATCATAGTACTCGGATGCTTGTACTGCATCGACGTCCCAAGTACTCGCATTTCGATCAAGTACGAGTACTCATGAGTACTACTAGGACACCTTTGTACTAGGCAGTACCGGTACTTGGCTACAACACCGCGGCAACAGATAATTATTATTAAGGGCATAACAGGATCTAATTTCCCTTTGGAACAAGCAGTCATGAAGCTTGGTCTTCAGTTTGCTACCAATGTCTGTCAACAGTTTTAAGTAACATGTAACAGACTGACAGCGTCCATTCTATTATGATGTAATGCAGCAGCAGTGGCAGATCCAGGAATTTTGCAGGATGGGGGTGGGGTCAGACAAGTCCGGTTTTTCTAGCCAGTGTCCCATAATTTAGTGCTCATCACATACAGATAAATGACATTTGCAGAATATCATCTTTGATATTATTACTATAATTCTGATATTTGTGTGTGTGAGGGGGGGGGGGGTGGAGGGCTGATCCCATAGACCCCCTCTGGACCAGCACTTGTGCAGTAAACACAAACTACATTTACTTCTAACACAGATAAAGCACATAAATCATACTTGCATATAAAAATTAGCATGCAAATACACATATAATTCCACAGATCTTTTGTTGTGGAGATGAAACCCTTCTTTGTGACTGGAGTCACTCAAACAGCTTGAATTCAGTCTTCTACGAGTGTAAAAAATGACACATTCCAAAACAATTTTTCTGGCAGTGTAAGAAAAGTTCATGTGAAATGATTATGTGAACAATATGCAACTTTCGAGCTTCATATGTAATTGTATATATACATGTAGGTCAAATTTAGTTGTTGTATTTTCATAATAAAAAAAGTAGTATATTAAAACAGGAAACAAGATAATAGATAATTTAAATGAATGAGAAAAATGAGGATAAGGAAAATTGAAAACAAATTTGTGGTGATTAAAGAATTCCCACAAATATTATTAAAAGGTGAAAAAGATTGTGAACAAATTAAACCCTTCACCAAATACAAACAACTGCTATGGTAACATATATGAAAAAATGCACACAAAATAGCTGCAACAAAAACATGTAGGGTGCTATACTGCAATAGATGAAATGAAAGATTAAATAAATTGTATAGATAGGTTAATTGAAGTAAAAGCGCAAAAAAAGCGGGGAAAAGGAATTGCAAAGGAAAAAGACAGCTTGAAGTGCACTTTGGTGATTATGCGCACACAAAAGAAACAATGTGAGTGCAGGAGTCCGAAGAAGCTTTATATATAATTTGGAGTATAACTTACCAGAAAAACTGGTACTGTAAAATAAGGAATATAAACAATGTGTTAAATGCAATAAGATTAAGACTTGTCCGATAACATGAACAAGTAGCATAAATTGGAAAACTGTTGTATAATTAAACTGTTGTAATTAGTAACAATACAAAAATATAAATCGGTGTGAAAAGTGCGAGCGAGAGTCGTTTCTTTAACAAACATGCAAACACATTATAATAGACCATCTTAATATCAGCTGCCATGGTTTAAGAAAATTACTGAAAAAAGTGTATTTTTCTTACAGCTGAGTTTTTGGAAAACTATCAAAATTAAATTTTTATTCAAACATATACTTAATGAATACTTTCTCAACAACAAAATAATCATAACTTACTTGAGCATCATACTTGGCAGGTATTCATTCAGAAGTGTTTCTATCATACTAGATAGGCTGTTGCTGTTCTTGTTCTCAAGGAAGGAATATTTGAACACCTTATTCTGGCGCTCCAGGCCATTGTTTGTGTTGACCTGAACTTCAAAATTGCATTGTTGTATTCAGCAAGGGTGTTTGCATGGGCACATCTCCGCAGCATTGCAAGTACAATTTCCTTCATGCTTGCCACTCCGTTGTCGTGTTTACTGACCCATCGGGTCCAGCTTTGCTCTCGGTGAAAGTCGCCTAGGTATGTTTCACATTCTGAAATCAATCGATCAAGACAAAGAAAGAAGCTAAATCGGTGAATGCCATCTAGTGGAGAGACAACACCAACTCCTCCAACCAAGTCAAACTCGGCTTGTTTGAATGCTAAAAGATTTTCTTCATTTATTAAATAGTTAAACACATGTACTACCTGGAAATGTCTCCTCTATTGCCTTGATTTCCCTTTCAGAGAAGTCGGTCATGAAAAACTTTGGCTTCCAGGTCCAGGCAGCAGGGTGGTTTTCTTCATCAGGAAGCATCCACTTCTGGATAGTTGCTAAACCAAATGTAATTGCTTCAGTGGATTCCTCCTGAACAATAAATTGTGCGACTACACTAAAACCAACATTGGTTTTCACAGCCAGGAAAAAAAGTGGCAGTGAATACTTTGTGGTGCGATAAGTTGCATCAAGCATACACAATGTGTTGCCATATCTGAAAAGAAAGGAACGTAAGAATTTTACCAGTAACGTTTTGGTGAACGCTTTATCAGTGCAACAACTTTGGATCTCCTACAATAACAGTCACGTTACACACGAGGTTAAAAGTGTTAAAACGTTGGATCTCGCTTGTGTTTCTCTACTGGGGATGTCATTCTACTGGGGATGTCAGTCTAATGGGGATGTCAGTCTAATGGGGATGTCAGTCTAATGGGGATGTCATTCTAATGGGGATGTCATTCTAATGGGGAAGTCATTCTAATGGGGATGTCATTCTACTGGGGATGTCACTCTACTGGGGATGTCACTCTACTGGGGATGTCACTCTACTGGGGATTTCATTCTACTGGGATGTCACTCTACTGAGGGTGTCACTCTACTGGGGGTGTCACTCTACTGGGGGTGTCACTCTACTGGGGGTGTCACTCTACTGGGGGTGTCACTCTACTGGGGATGTCAATCTACTGGAGATGTCATTCTACTGGGGATGTCATTCTACTGGGGATGTCATTCTACTGGGGATGTCATTCTACTGGGATGTCACTCTACTGAGGGCGACACTCTACTGGGGATGTCATTCTACTGGGGATGCCACTCTACTGGGGATGCCACTCTACTGGGGGTGCCACTCTACTGGGGGTGCCACTCTACTGGGGGTGCCACTCTACTGGGGGTGCCACTCTACTGGGGATGCCACTCTACTGGGGATGTCACTCTACTGGGGATGTCACTCTACTGGGGATGTCACTCTACTGGGGATGTCACTCTACTGGGGATGTCATTCTACTGGGATGTCACTCTACTGGGGATGTCACTACTGGGGATGTCACTCTACTGGGGATGTCACTCTACTGGGGATGTCACTCTACTGGGGATGTCATTCTACTGGGGGTGTCACTCTACTGGGGGTGTCACTCTACTGGGGGTGTCACTCTACTGGGGATGTCATTCTACTGGGGATGTCATTCTACTTGGGATGTCATTCTACTGGGGGTGTCACTCTACTGGGGGTGTCACTCTACTGGGGGTGTCACTCTACTGGGGGTGTCACTCTACTGGGGATGTCATTCTACTGGGGATGTCATTCTACTGGGGATGTCACTCTACTGGGGATGTCATTCTACTGGGGATGTCACTTTAGTTTTGATGTCACTCTACTGGAGATGTCATTCTACTGGGGGTGTCATTCTACTGGGGGTGTCATTCTACTGGGGATGTCATTCTACTGGGGATGTCATTCTACTGGGGATGTCACTCTACTGGGGATGTCATTCTACTGGGAATGTCATTCTATTAGCGATGTCGTTCTACTGGGATTTTATTTTACAATGGGGATGTCATTTTACTTTGGGGAAGTCAATGTACTGGCGATGCAATCTATATCCTACTGGGTATGTTCGGGTTCTTTGTTTGTATGTTTTTTGGGATCTCAGTCTAATAGAACAAGTTCTTTTCACTTAAGAATGAAAATAGACTACCTTCGAAGGAGATGTCTTTGGTATTTGGTCTGATGGCAAAAGAAGAACTTCGATTCTGCTTCAGTTTCATCTGATGATAGCGCTGGAACCAACATGAAATTATCCTCGGGTTTTTCCTGTGCCCAAGCGTGTAATTTCATCCCAAAGTTTTCTGAGTCAAGTTTTGAGTACCTGAAAAAAATTGTACTTATAAGACAGAATTACTTTTATAATGGAACGTTTAAAACATCTGTAAGTTTTTTATCTGCAACCTTAAAATTAGGTTGTAAACCACTGCACACATGGTTTGTTAATATAGGAGACCAAATTTACATATTGATTACGCAACTACATGTATGTTGCTAAAGATGTGCTGCGCTGGTCAGAACAATGATGAAGCAATCTTCCCCTTTTTACAGTCTGATTAACGCCCGATTTCAAGCTAAATTTACCAAATTGAATTACCTAAAGTCATAATGTAGAGTATCACGCCTGAAACAGATAATCTGTGTCATTATATTTTCAAAGTAATTGGCATCTGTAGCCCCAAATGTCTGCAAAAATCGTGTGTTAATGCAAGGTTGTTTTAAACGGTTCAATTTATAAATATCATACATGTATAACATTTCATATATTGCTCAATAGTTTTGGTACACCTTGGTGGCATCGTGACTTATTGAAGATCAAGCTTTGTGACTACTTCTTACAAATCGGTGATGTACAGTCTTGAAATGGTCTATTTAAACACTGAAATTTAAACAGTCACATACATTGTACATGTTACTGTACTTGTAGAACAAATGCTTACATTAGCTTTTGTTGCGCCATGTATATATGCTTGAGAATTGTTTCATCTGTAGGGTAAAAGGCAGCATCCATTGTTGAAGGAGCATCACCACAGTCAAATAACGAGGTCTCCACATACAACCGAATGTGGCGTCTCATCTCCTTCACATTTGACACTCCTTGTCCTACCAGATCAACAATCTTCGACCGCACCTCCTTACTTAGTGGGTTCATCAACCCTGTCAACTGTGGGGAAAAAATGTTTTTAAAAGATTAAATGTTAGCTCTCTTTACAATTACGTTGGGGGTCAATATGTAGACTGTCCTTTAATCTATTCCAGCCATGGGCGAATCCCGGAAGGATGGGGGATATATATCCCCCACTTTTAAGACCGGGAGGGGGTGGGGATGGTCTATAAGATCATCCCACTCAGAATTTGCATTGGAAGAATAATAATTGATGCAAAAAATGAGAGAAATGTTACAATGTAGCATTTCTCTCCTTTTTAACAATTGTTTTTGAACAAATTATTCAATTATTATGATAAGTCGATATTGAAAGTGTACATGAAGGGATATTTTTGTGAATGTGTCCCCCCCCCCAACTTTTCAACACAGATTTGTGCCACTGATTCCAAGCTGTGATCTGCGAATGACACTAGCATTGTTTTCTCTGTAATTTATTTATTTCTTGCTTTACTACCAGTTTTGCATTATGCATTTAAAAAGAAATTACATTTTGACCAAATTTGTTTAGAAATCTATATTTGTAGTATTAAAAGACAGCTGTATGTTTTAAGGCATTAAAAGGAAGAAGTATCAGTATATATTTTGTTTGTGGTAACACTGTGTGCTGTCATACTTTTTTAAAATCTGAGAACCACACTCCATATTACAATTACATCGAAAAAATAATACAGAGATAAAAAGGTACCTCTCCCAAGTAGTGAGTCTGTTTGTGGGCATCATCATCTGGCAATGATATGTAGATGCGGCTTTCTGCTCTTAATGCAAGTCCACTGTCTACTGCATCACGAACACGCTCACTTCCATTTCTTTGTGACCTCTTAGTATCCGAGTTTATCTTTATTGATGGAAGACAAAAGTTTGTTTTAAATGTACCTTATTTAAATCACTTTCAATTATTTGGATGTTTGGATGTGTGATCAATGACAAAGCAACTTTCAGATCAGACTGTAGTTCATTTGAAGAGATTGAGACACATTATGTGGCAGTGCAAATACGGAAAACATACCAGTTCAAATTTTAAAAGAAAAAGGGATTTACCTGGTATATCTGATACAACCTACATGTTGTGTCTACAAAACTCTCCATATTACATCTGCTATAGAATCTAACAGGTAAAGAACTTGTTTTTACTATACCTGGAAATCAGGGAAGCAAACAATATGCTTCATTAGGATGCGTGTAGGACAGCCACTTTTTTTGGTTGTCTGAAGCATACGCTTACTCCTTTTGCCTCTAGGATGGTCACTCTAAAATTTTAAAATGACATTACATTTATAAAGTTTATAATTAAAAAGTGTTATTATTTCCATATGTAAAAGAAAAATAATACTGATAATAAACCTGGCAAACAATAGGTCAAAAAATACATTAAACAACTATGGAGGAAAAAAAATAACATGATTTCTTACTGTTTTTAATTTCACAGTACTAGTCTCCTTTTTTAAGAATCGATCCTTCACTTCCTTTAGTAAGGGATCGTTCACAATTGTTGACATTTGCACGGGCGTAAAACTACACTTTTTCAGGAAACCTTCCCTTCCCCCTCTCCCTCTCCCTCTCCCTCTCCCTCTCTCCTCTCTCCTCCTCCCTCCCTCCTCCTCCCTCCCTCCATCCTCCCTCCCTCCCTCCCTCCTCCCTCCCTCCCCCTCCCTCCCTCCCCTCCCTCCTCCTCCTCCCTCCCTCCTCCCTCCTCCCTCCTCCTCTCCCCTTTATTTGTTGCAAGCTGTCCAGCAGGCAGAACCGGGAAAAAAGCGAAACTAAAATGAAACTTACCACTTATGTGTCCGAAATTATTAGTTTTCCGTCTGCACACGAAAGATAGTGCCTGCCGTATTTCGAAAGACTTTCTAACCTTTTCGGCTTGTTCGAAAGTGGTTACCCAGCCTTTAAAGTTATTACTACCTTCCGTCCATCCCACAGGAGTGTCCATAACTGTACACGGCGCACCCCCGAAAATCGGGATTAAAGTGTATAAAAGTGTGAGTGTGGGAGACGATCGACAATAGAGCTTTCTACAACTAGACTGTGTGAGCTACAAAAGTCGCGCGCTTTGCCTCGATATCGATTTGACATCTAACCCTCTGGCCCCGCCCCTTACATCAAACATGAATTATGCATATATTTTTTATTCATAACAGTGACGTCCGTCCTGTGCATGGTCTCATTTTCCGCCTACCTTCAATGGCAATGCACTGTATACACGTACTCAGTGCTTTCCGAGTGTTTGTGAAAAAAATGCACAGGCGACTCGGGTGGGATTTGAACACATGACTGGCTGGCTAGAATCCTACATAGCAGCAGGAACCACGATATGTACAGATTGATGACATTTTTGAGTCAGGTGATAAACCATTGATTAGATTTTGCCCTTACTTATTAAGGAATGTCCAAGAGTTCAATATCTCTTACCAACTGCTCATGAGCTGCGGCTCTGTTCTGATAGAACGTTGAGAGATCTTTGGTCTTATCTTGAGGGACGAGTTGGATAGCTTCATTATAGCAGGCAATAGCTTGCTCATATCGTCCAGCTTTGAAGTATTTATTTCCCTTATTCTTGCTACTTTGGGCTTTCTCTTCAGCAGTCTGCAAGAAAAAAAAACAGACTACATTATGTTCTGCCGAATACATAGGTTCACGGGTGCTCGACCATTGAGTTCAATACCTGGTTCCTTTTTATCAATTCGGGTACACGAAAATCACTTTTTAAAATCTGATTTAACATTTCAGAAACCAGTCGTTGATGAACACTTACCAATATTCCATGTTCAATATAAGGTTTCAGGTACTTGATTTTATTTCATAAAATTCACAATTTTTTTTTGGGGGGGGGGGGCGGGGGGTTTCTTTGTATAATATTAATACTTTGTAATGAACAAATGGAAATGTGCCCAATTTGTTTATGGGAACCAAAGAACCAGACAACGTCCGGGTACTCGGTTCCAAAATTACCCATGGATGCACAGCACTCACTAGGTTGAGTGTCCAAAATTCGTATCATCAGAATAAGAGCATTTTAAGAGGTGAAATGGACGTAATTTTGATGTGCAGTTGATGTTCATCCCTGTGCAAATCTTGTGTGTTCAATTAAGCCTACAGTGATGATCTGTGTTGTAATACTTGTTTGTTGCACAGCTAGTAATAAGTGACACAAAGACAAAGACATGAACATGTGTATTCCAAGATGGCGGTCATTGTTGGATCTTCGTCAATAGAGGGCGGCATACAATATTTGTGTTGTTACATCAATGCATGCATCTTTACATATCATTACATGCATGTCAAAATGTTAAAGATAACATCATCGATGGTTAACTGGCACAAATGACCGTTTGAATTAAGTGCATCTTAAAGTCGCTTCTGCATTAGGGTGGGGCAATATTAGAATTTTCGAATGAAAAAGAAATAATTTCTTTCAAGTATGTTTTTTATTAACCCTTCTGTGACTGCAAGGGTCAAAATCAGTCAAAATGTTGATATACTTGCCAAGGTATATCTAGTGCACTTAAAAGTCGAACACTGTCAAACCTTACATGTATGTGTAATAACAGGTTAAAATGAGTCGACCGTTTTTGACCAGTAAAAGCATTGTCTGGTATTGTTCAGGGTGGTCAAAATGACAGTAAAAACCAGTCAAAAATAAACGACCAAAGAAGATTTTGCTGTGAACATGGGCAGCATTGAAATAAATGTGAATGAAATTGAAATTTAATTGAAATTAATGTACTCGGGGTCCCATAAGGTTTATCGCAAATAGTGGCTGCAAGGAATTGTGGGATGTCTTTGGACCCAACAGCGCCACCATGTGCCACGGAATGAACCCAATACCGCCACTTTTTAAGAGTTTTTTTGCAACCACTAACCAGTTAAAAAATGATTCTATCAATTTTTGGGGTACAGAAAACAAAAACTATCTTTTAAATCCACTTTGAAATAAATCATTTTAAATCCACTTTTATGATGGTTTTCGGACTTTATTTCCCTTCTAAAAAAATCCTCCCCTTCAGAAAATAGAAGGATCCTATTATACGGTAGTTGCCACTTTGCATCGTAACTAACAGGATCCTTTTAATTTTGGCTGTGGATATTTTGCCGGCACCGGCTAACTTTTAGTAAACGCTATTTAGCCAGAACGGCACTGAACATGCGCAGTAACTGTTTTTTGGGACTTAAAAATTTTACCGTGACAAATGTTAGTCTGGTTCCGCACCAACATTGTCATTGTGACTTCGTATTCACGAGATGGGATTCAGACCATTTACAATGTCGGACTTTATTTCCCTTTAAAAAAAAATCCTCGGGAGCCACAAATCAGAAAAAGAAAAGGTAGTACTGTCCATTTAAATGTAGGAGTCAATTTTTAATAATAAAAGAAGAATATTCTTATTTTTTGGGACGAAAAAAAAATTGAAAACATGATGAGGCTCGAACACGGACAGTGTTGGTTGTAAGCACCGTCGATATCAACATTTTCAATAATCGATATCGGAAATCCAATATCGAGTATATTCGATATATCGATTATCCCATGTAAATGTTAAAGACCATAAATTAAAAAATAAAAATAAATAAAAAATGGACCAAAAAAAATATGACAAACTATGCCTTCACAAATTTCCCGAAAGCGGCAGCAGTTTTGAGAGTTTCCTGCAGGCTGTGAGAAAATAGTCACAAGCTCTCTCTCCCATACAAGATTTCTGGCTACGCAACCGGCAGTCCCGGACATCACAGGGGAGCCTCCCTAGCAACAGTATTTCTAGGCAACCAAGTTGGAATGTGACATGCACCTGTGGCTCAATCACTCCAGTTGCGGTGGAAGGAACATCATATTCATAAAACCATAAATGGTCCGTGATGAAAGCAACCAATGGCGTATTTATTTGCCGGGAAGCGGCTCATTTCATTGGTTGAGATATCATCGCTATTCTTCGGCAAAGAGCACTCAATTTTAATACCGGCGGCATGTCCTCAAAGTC
Source organism: Zoroaster sp. YZ-2022 (assembly GCA_029582265.1). NCBI lineage: Eukaryota > Metazoa > Echinodermata > Asteroidea > Forcipulatida > Zoroasteridae > Zoroaster > Zoroaster sp. YZ-2022. The sequence goes on from CM055818.1 coordinate 61,717,895, forward strand.
CGGTGGCCTTTAGCTGAACCCGAAATAGATACTTTGTAACAAACAAGAGATGCATTGTATCAATTTGAACAATGCTATCAATCATTCTCTGGAAAGGCTTTTTCGGAGCTGACATTTTATTTGGGCATTTTCTTTTCAAAGACCGGGGAAAATTTTACACGAAAAATGAGGGAAACTGAAATGACATGAAATTTCACCCCCATTTTGTGTACATGCACATGGATATCCGATTCAGGCATCCTTTCATCGGCGGATTTAGTGGGGGAGGTCACGCCTTTCTCCAAGCGTATTTTTAATTGCTCATGTTTTTATTTTAATCAATTACAGCGCCGGGCGTTACCGGCGAGAACATGTGGGAAAATATCAGACATCAGAACTTTTTCAAACCACAAAAAATAAACATAGCAATTCTCACGCCTTTCTCCAGAAAAAAAATTGCTTATCATCTTTATTATTTTCATCAATTACAGTGCTGGGCGTTACCGGCGAGATAATGTAGGAAAATATATAAGGGACAACGGAATTTTCTCAAAGCCAAAAAAGGGCAGCTTCTTTTGAGGTTCTGCATTATATAGGAGACCGCGAATTCCAGCGAAAGCAGGTCTATCGCGCGCTGAACGTGGCGCAATACAATCTTTGGTTGACATCGATGTTTGGGAATCCAAAAAACATAACTGGGAATTGTCCAATCGCCGTCAAAATTGGTCAAGAGGTAGAAAACAAGTATAGAAAAAAAAAATTGTGGTTTGATAAGGTATTTTACTCAACTTTTGGTAAATCGTCGATGGTACTTTTGATGAGCAAGAGCGAACCCAAATTTTGAGATTTTTCTTTTGGAAACTTCTAGATGCCGCATTCAGAAAATTCGAGAACGAGGTTGAAGTAGAATATGTGATCTACGTCTTCGAAAAAAAAGCTACTGCCCGCCTTACGTCAAAAAGAACGGCCTCAGCGAAACGTAACAAAGCGCTATCTCCACGGTGTCTTCGCCGCGGCCAAAAAGATTTGCGGCAATGCGTGGGATACGCACATACCTATAATAGCATTTACTAAAAGTTAGTCGGTGCCGGCAAAATATCCACTGTCTTTAATTTTATTTTCTGAAGGGGTTTAGGCCTAACTCAGTAACTGGTTAGTGGTTGCAAAAAAATTCCAAAAAACCCTGAAAAAGTGGCAGTCACATGTGACATTTTTCTTTCCGGGGACGAATTTGTACCAGCAGGGGGAAAATTTGTCCGGAGAAAATTTGTAAGGGGTGACTTGATAGGCACTCATGATTGTTAATGTTAGTTTAAACTTGGAGGAAGGTGTTAAATGTGATCTATATTTATAATTATATAGGCCTAGGCCCTGCCTAGGCCTATATAAAATTAACGAAGCATTTACCCTGTCGCCTCCATGGTTGCTCCATCGTCTTCACCCGCTGCATTGTTACTTTTTACTTTTGCCCCTACACTGCCTACTATCTCCTCGCTAAATCTGTCAGATTTTCTCCTGTGATAGAAGTAAGCTCCAACAGCTGCACCAATTGCCAGTGGAGCCCCGATAGCCAACGCAAGTTGCCATGATTTAGGCCAAGAACTACCGACCTCGGCGCTTGGCTTGCCACTGTCGGCCATCTTGAAACCTTGCACGTTAAGTCAACCTCGTCCGTAGCATGCACGTGTGTGTACGTGTGTTGTCGAGCAAAATGTTTGTGTTTTGGTAACATGATTGTATGGATATAATAAGGTTGTAACGCACATCAATGAGGACGAGGTTGAGGAGCTGATTATTAATTTCACGTGGTTTGATGTTCAATATGCATGAAGATTATTTTCAAGTCCTAAAATCAGTGGCGCACCCAAGGGGCGGGGGATCGGGGGACTCGAGCCCCCCCCCCCCAAGGGCCCGCTGATGTTTTATTTTTATTTTTTTAAAGAAGGGGCCGGGAAAGAGAGCAAACTCTGAGCCCAAGTCTTGTCTACAGAGGAGTTCGGCAAGGAGTAGGGCAGTGGTACAAAAGGGATGGGGACTCAGGAGACTCAAGCTCCCCTCCAAAAGTTTTCCATTTATTCCACTCACTATTATATTTTACGGCGTTGCGTATGCATGTGCATGTAAGCTTGAAGGGCCACCAGTATATATAACAAGCATTTTTAGACATTCTCCCCCCCCCTGCCATGGTGCACCCTGATCAGGGAGCAGCTTTACTTAATTTTATTTTCATTTTCTGTTGTCCGTTTCTCTTGTTGAGGTCGTTGACTGTCGTTGAGGTTACTCGTAAATGTTTTTTAAAATTTAAACACGCCCGCATTATAATCAACTCCTTTCCAGTTTGTACACAATGGCCCAGGATCGGGTTTTAATTTACAAAGATTATGCGACACTGTTTTAGCAAACACCGATTGGATAATATTGGGATTTGGTTTTGCCGCCAAATTCGTGTTTGAGAAAATTTAGCTCCGCCCGGAATGATCACAAACTTTACGTCCGCGCAATGAAAATATTTAAATATAGAAATCTTGCAGACGAAACAATTAGCTCAAGTTCTTTACATCAAGAGGAGGAAATTATATGGAAGGTAAAACCCTACGAGTCTGAATCATGTCATAATGTCTTCTTTTTATGACTAGAAACCGTCAGGAAACATTTAACATGTGCCGTAGGTTCACTGACGAGCACGATTAGGGACATGGCTACAGCCGCGCCAGCGGTTATGGTTTGGGTCCGCCATGTCTCTCCCCCATAGGCCTATGGGATTTCAAAAAATTTTTTTTTTTGAGCCCCCCCCCCCCCAATAAAATCCTGGGTGCGCCACTGCCTAAAATACCATCGATTGGAATCGATTCTCACTCCTTCATGACACGCAAACCTGAACCAAACTGAATGATGCAATGTTAGAATCCAGGAGGCGTATTTTTTTGCACGTGGCCAATTTCTATGAAATTCCCAATCTTATAAACTTTTTTTTTCAAAAATTGCTCACGTGTGTCCTGGAAAAAAAACGCATCCATGAGGAGTGGAGGAGGCGGGGGGGGGGGGGCGGGAAGGGAACATTAGATTTCTTCCTATTTGTGTGTAGACTACATAAACGTGTTTAGGAATAGGAATGTGTCATGTGCCATCCTCTGTGCCATCCTCTGTACATGTTACCAAAGAGAAAAGATCCTCTATGATGTTACACGTGCTTAGCTTTTTGACACCTGTTCATATATGATATTTAGCATTCAAACACACATCATAGAAAAGCACAATCGTGTTTTAGGCTAAACATGTGAATACAATCTAAGTGTTTATTAGAAATGTTGTTAAATTCTAAACACCATTGTTACATTGTATGTGTATGCAGACCGACCCTCATCTAGTCTCGTGCTAGATCCGTCCGGTCTGAAACAGGCCGGAACTCATGGATGGAGATAGTCTTGGTGCAAGACGTTACTCGTGATTTTATACGTATACACCGCGCCGAATGATCCACTGTGATTTGATAAACCATAGAGCAAGGATAAACCAATTGCCGCTGCGGGCGCCATTCATTCCTGTCCACGGCCGCGCCACAGGAAAAAATATCACAATCACATGACATTATATGAGTATATGAGACTCTGCAATTTCCTTAAATACCTTTCTCTTTTGATGAGAGTTTCGTGCGAGAACATTTCTTTAATTTATTACACAAGTTGTCAAGAATAATTGTCTGCAATTTTGAAAACAAACCAATGCCCTTTTCAATTTCAATGGTCCAGCTACTCTAAAATTATACACTATTTTCCCCATTCCCATAAATTAGAACTTCTCTGAATTTTCAAATACTTTATTCTTGGTCCATGTACTTATAAAACCTTCCTATTATTTTTTACAGCATGTTCGCTGTGACATATTATTTTCCTCATTCACATAAATTAGAACTTCTCAGAAATTTCAAATACTTTATTCCATGTAGGCTACTTCCATAAAATTTAACTATTATTTTTTTACAGCATGTTGACTCTGATGTATCATGGCTCAGACTGAGTTCCAGCCAACAGTACCCCAACACGGCGTTGACACCACATCCAAATGCAGTATCGTAACTGTTCAAGTCATCAACAATCTTGGTATGGTTTAACGTCTTATGTTAACAGATCGTTTGAGAGGGTCTTCATACCAATGATGAACATTTCATTTAGTTTTAATGGTTGTTTATTACCAAAAATTAAGGTTTAGTATAATTTGTTATTATTTTTGCTATAGTTTGCTATAGCAGTACTGGCATTTCAGTCCAAGAGAAGGGTATCTGATAACCACCTTTCCAATCCATGTCAGTTAAACAACATTTATTTAACTCTAAGCCCTTACCCTATTTTCAATCTTAAATCTTTTTAAAGAGGACAGAAACATCTTGCAACTTTAGCTATGCAGAGTTGATGCTGGGTGTGATTTTCGACATAATGAAGCACCAGTCATCAGTCAATGGAATTGGTAATTTGGGCCCCTTATACTTTTATTGCTTGTTTGCCACTCCCTTCCCTAGTTATTGGATTCTATAGTGCTGCAATGATAGACCAAATAATTTTAGAAAACAAACAAATGTGTTGGTTCATCACCAGTGGCAGTACATGCCATCACCAAGAACTTGGGGGGAGGGGCAGACATTTTATTCCAAAATTACCGATTCCAATGACAACCCCTGAATGCCACCCATTCTGAACTGTCACTAAATCGTACATACAGAGCGTACATTTATTATAAATGCAGATTGATTCTGTTTTCTTGTCAACAAAGGATCATGGTTGGGTTCATTTACACTGAAGTCATTTCACTTGTTACATGTGTAAGACCATGCACACTCATTTCTAGATTGGTTACAAGTAGGTTAAACATGTCAACAAAGTGGTTTCAATTGATTGTGGGGGAGGGAAGTGTGTAACCACAAAAGTCAAGTCATGAAACCCAATAGACAGTTAAAATAAATATGTATTTCATTGTTTTATTAGCAATTTACAAGCACCCATACAACTCTTTGATTATTTCAATGTCTAAAAATTTATGTACAAAATGGCATCTGATCTTTAGGTTGTAATTCTGTAGTATGGATGCAGCTACAGACATTTTGCCAATCATGTGTACAACCTTGAAAATGTGAAAATCAATGTAGAATTTATTTTAAAATTTTATAAATTATTTTTTAATTATTTGCAGTATAGGGGAAAACAAAGACAGTTTATAAGCATGTCACAATAAGGAGATGCTTGATGACAGTGACACTATCATTGTCAATTTATCATTATATTTTTGTTATAAACTTGACCTGAAAGTGAAGTATAATATAAATAAAGATCACTCTCAGTATATAAACATGCAGTCCATCAATTAAATTAATTTTTGTACAAGACTTAATACCAAGAGATAAATACCAATGTGGGCTTCATTTAAATCTAGAATTGAAAGGTTTTTTCATCAACAAAATAAAAAGGACAACCAATTATCAGATTTGATCCAGTAGATATAATTACACTTAATATTGTTTGAATTGGGAATTATTTACTTTTTGACAACTCTTCTGCGGGGGGCAGGGGAAGATGGAAAGCACGGATGCAAGCTTTCTTCCAACTTCATCATAGTAGTTATAAGCTTGTTTTCTAATGAAAGGCTAATTAGCTGATATCCATACAAGCTTTGAAGACTTGCAGACATCAGCTATTTGACATAAGCTGCATTGTTTCTTCTCCACCCAACTACTATACGGCTGTACTTTGAGTAAACTCTATGGTACCTGATACGTGAACATGAAATGCACAATTATTAGCTAACTTTCTATTATGTTCCATGTAGGGAAAAATTAATCACAACATGGAAATGGAAATCTCAGGAGTGTAAAGACTCTTCTCTCACAGGGTAATTTTCCTTGGTAAAGTTGGAAAAACAAGGAAAGGGGAAATATTTATATGCTCTTCCATGCTTCAGTGTCTTCAGTATTTAAACCCCCAGCTCCCCCAAACAATTTAACCCACACTTCCTGCAGCCAAGTTTAATCCAGTTACTATACATGTAGTCCCCTTATACCCTAAATCAACTTTGTGACTTTACATGTATGCCCATAATAACGCTGAATATGTTGATCTGGCTGCCTACAACCCTGGCAAACTATTTTCATATGAGTGATTTTTAATGTTGATTTATCATCTAGCATGCTTTTTGAAAAGCATGTGTTGGGCTAGTATCAATATTTAAAATAAAAAACATAGTGTTCCAAGTCACACTTCTTAATTTCTAATTTATTGCTTAAATCTCACAGCTTTTCCAAGTTCAACAGCCAATATCTCAAGAACTAAATGACCTATTAGAAAACAAAAAACACAATTGAATTCCTTACATTAATAGCTTGTAATTCCTGTGAAATGAGTTACCACAAATGCTTCGCCAATGGTCCAATTAGTGGCACACGAAGTAACGATTTTACAAATTTTAAAAGGTCATATCTCATAGCTTCAGTTTGATGTATAAGTTGACAAATTTGTTATTTTTTCATAATCATGAGGAGGTCATATATGACCTTCAAACCACCTAATCTGACCTTTACTTGCTGTCCAAACAGGAAGTTCAAATTCAACACATTCTAACGCAAAATTGATATATCTTTTGAATATGAAATTGATATTGTTATTATAAAAGATGATAAACCATTGCACAATATAATATTTACATCATCGTTGATAATTTGATTGAACCGGAAGTTGACTCGAACACCCTGTGTTTGTTCAAACAAACACTTAAGCTCTAGTTATTATTGTTGTTGGTTTATTTCAATGAAAAAAACATGGCGGCCATAGAGTCGAATTGCGTTTACATTTAGGCCTACAAAGTTAAGACAACATAAATATTTAAAAACCACTGTAGAAAATAAATAATATAATAAATAAATAAATTCTTTACAAGTTAAATTCTTTTAAACTAATTATAATTAAAATTAAAATTTACAAATTAAATAAATTCTCCAGCATCCCCCGGAAACATTCGTTCCCCAGTGATCCGCCCGTTGATCGATTCTGTCCCTCAAGATACACAGTGTGATCGCTAAAGAAGGTCACATGGTTTAAAGGGGGCACTGCCAAGAAGGGCCCGACCCTCTTTGACCCCCTAACTCCCCTATGATGCCAACTTAATTCTCTAGCCAGGTATTGCCACCTGCCTCTCTTAGGCCAAAACAAGTCTCTGGTATGGTGTTCTAAAACGGCCACATGCACATTGCAAGAAGAGTGTGTAAGCGTCGCATTAGGATTCACGCGTCGCACTAGAAGTGTTGTCGCGTCGCATTAGAAGTGTTGTCGCGTCGCACTAGAAGTGTGTCGCGTCGCACTAGAAGTGTTGTCGCGTCGCACTAGAAGTGTTGTCGCGTCGCACTAGAAGTGTTGTCGCGTCGCACTAGAAGTGTGTCGCGTCGCACTAGAAGTGTTGTCGCGTCGCACTAGAAGTGTTGTCGCGTCGCACTAGAAGTGTTGTCGCGTCGCACTAGAAGTGTTCACCATTGCAGTTTTTTCTCGTATGAAGAGCCGTATGGCGTGACTAAATTTTGACTAATTAATATATAAGACTAAAATAAATGTAAATCCATATATTTACTAGAAAAACCAATTATACAAAAGCGGCAACCAGACTGGTTGGCAGCTAGCATGCATACGGTATTAACCATGAATTTTGGGATTTATATTCCTTTAAAAAAGTCCTCCACAGCCCATACATTATTGTTTTACAGAAAGGTTTTGTTTCTGAATTAGTGTTGTAGTTAACAAAAATTTTTGCTAATCCTGTTACAAATATTTACAACATAAACCTAGTCTCGATCCCAACTACCTACATGGAAGGTGAGCATTCTGAACCACAAGACTACTCATGCCACTGAATTTGGCGGTGAATTAAGTACAGAAGAACCTTTGTAAAATTGTATTTATAAAATAATATAAATAAATTCAAAAAATATTGCTCAGGCCTACAGGGTTCACTCGTCCCCACCACCCAGGTCCGTATCGAGCGGGGGCAGGGGTATGGTGTGCGACACCCTAATAATTGTTCTCAATAATAATAATAATAATAATAATAATAATAATAATAATAATAATAATAATAATAATAATAATAATAATAATAATAATAATAATAATAAAAATTTTAAAAAAAATTAACAAAATTAAAATAAAAAAAAATAAAAAAAATAATGAACATTGTAATGCGCCGGTATCTGTCAAAAGAGACGCTCATGGCGCAGTGACGCATCAGTGTAAACAAGAAAACAAAATACATGGTAAGAACAATGCAATATAAAATAACAAGGAACAATGGTTGTAAAAAAGGCCGACTGGCCCTGGTCAGAATATGCTAGGCAAATACGATATTCTGACAAAAAGGAAAAACCCTGCATACACAACCATGTAAACAAGGTTGATTAGCAAAACATGTAAACACCGCAGCGATACTCTTCACATATTAATCAAAAACAAAAGGTATAAATACATCATCATAAAAGTCAACAGTTAAACATAAGTAAATTATACATCAATTTTCAGTCGGCAAATCAAAGGTACTAGCACAAGAGTTGGTCCATAATAAATTTCCAGTCAGCAACATTTGTATGTTTTATATACTGATGCCTACTTTCACAACAAACTATTTTAAAGCAGAACCATACCCTAAATTCATGGTTACACAATAATGTAATTATATGAGGGGTGGCTAAGATGAAAGATAATTAAAAGTAAAAAGGACACAAACGAATTGTACAAATTAGATGATTTTATTTTTATATAAACTTGTTTAAAGAATCAACCATACTGTTAAATAAAGGAATCTTTATTATGTACATGTACAACACTGTCCAAAATATGTCCCACAAGTTGCATTTTGAGATAATCAAATTTGTCACACTACTAACTGTATTAACTATAAGCAGGAACACATTTAAAGTTCATGAGACAATTTATTTCACATAATAAACAACCTGAATGTATTTTCACTATTGCTGAAGCTTTCATATAGGCTGGAGTTATGCATCAACAAATGCATTATCCTAACAGAAAAGAACTAGATTTTACTACAGAAAAGACTTTCTTACAGTTCATGAGTTCTCAGCTAAAATTAAGTCTTAATTGTTAACTTGGAGATCCTGGTAATTTTTTAAATTATTTTTATCTGTTTTTTCTGAAACATGTGAGTAGACTTTCACGGGTCAGTAAGTCTGACCGAGTTCCAATGACCAGTTGTAACAGTTGTACTTAAAGAATTGCCAATCATGAAACATTGTTTTGATATTTATTGATATTTCATTTGTTTTTGTTACTTTCCTTCTGTTTCTCTGATTTATATTGGATGTTATGAACTTAGAATAGTGACTGGATTATTTTAATTTCTCTCTGATTATTGTTTAATTCTTATTATTTTACTTTATTGCATTTCCCACTTTTGCATTGTTGCTGATTCCTCAGTTAGATCAGTTTGCTTACACTTTTATTATTACTGTTTGGACTGTTAAAGATAATATTAGTCTGTCATGAAAAAACTTCAAATTTAATCATTTCATATCTCTCGGTGACAAATGATTTATATTAATATTCGGTAGTTTTATTGTCATTTTATGTGAGATAATTACCGTTACAAGCACAACAATACCGAACAAAAACCGCTTAAAATTCAATAGTCTGTTCTCAATAAGAGCTGAAACCTCTCATATAATACGAGCAGACAGCGGGCGGAAAACGTAATGAAACACTAAATTGGCCTGTCATCAAGGCTTCAATTTATTGATTTCATATCTCTCGTTGACAAATGATGATTGATATAATATTCGGTAGTTTTATTGTCGTTTTTTTATAGATAATTACCGTTACAAGCACAGCAATACCAAACAAAAAGGGCCCCTCTATGATAACAAAATTATAACACAAATACAAAACAGATTCGATTTTTGTCCTTACACCGACGTGTATGAAGCACTGTATACTCAATACTCAATGACAAATACAATAAAATTGAATTAAACTTATCTTTAAACTAACAACATAATTAATAATTTAATTATTTAAACAGACCCCAGGAGATTGAACTCGCTAAGAAGTCCATGTCATGGATGACAATCCTACTCAAACATTCCACACCTACATATATACACTCAACAACAACAACCACAACAACAACAACAACGAGAAAATAAACAAATTAAAAATCCTACATATTTCAATTGGGAATGTCAGTCTGGGCATGGAGTGGTTCCAGGGGAGTCGGGAGGTCCAGAGTCGTGTAGGGTACTAGGTTAGCTAGGGGTCCTACTTATACCATCCCTCTCGTCGTCTCTAGAAATCACCACCACTTTTAAACCTTACCCCCCTCATCAGACACCACGTAAAGGCACAAATGCATTTGCTTATGGCTTCATGAAAACTAATACTAAGTATCATTGGCAGATGGGGGAGCCGAACAAAAACCGCTTAAAATTCAATATTCTGTTCTCAGTAAGAGCTGAAACATGTCATATTATTATATACAAGCCGACTGCGGGTGTTTCCACTTAATTAATGAGCCAGTTCAAGTCCAAAGTCCTTGACTTTTAATTTAGTAATTGAATGTTATTGAAATTCAAATTCAACACGCGATTGCAATTGCGTCTCAAACCATTGACGGATCGAGAAGGGCGGGGTCAAGGGGGCAGTTTATAATCATCATAATATGTAATTTAACGACTTTTAAAATGCGTGATGAGTGTCTATTTTCAAACTTTTGAATGGGGGGCACCTGGGGCAATAGACCTCGGTTGGGGGCAGGCACGTGCCCCGTTCCCTCGTTCCCCTGTACCCCTGTCCCCTGTACCCCCTGTCCCCCCTGTTCCCCATTCCCCTGTTCCCCTGTTCCCGGTACGCCACTGAGTTTAGCTGTCAATGTAATGCGATAAACTCAAAGAAAACTGACCCTAAATCTTAGCTTTAAGTTCCAAAACACAAACCCAAAACAAATTTGTTTTAAGAGAGGTGAAACTTTGGAGTTTTCTTCCAAAAGACGTGTTTTCTGCGGTAATTTGGTGCATTGTATTGACATAACATGTACAACGGTTATTTTATGTTGGTGTTTAGCTGTAATTATTGTAATGCGTGTAATATGGGATCTTTTGAGGCTAGTCTGGCAGCAATCGTCAAACAGTCGTAACAGTGTTTTATTGGACGAGGCTTAGCATTACATTTTTTACAGCAACAATTACTTAAAAACGAGTACTTAAGCTACCGTTTCACCAAGTCTATCATATTTGTTTGGAATTTCGTAACAAGAAAACATGAATTAGTCCCTCCAGATGGTACCGAAAAATTACAACAACGAGAAAATAAACAAATTAAAAATCCTACATATTCAATTGGGAATGTCAGTTTGGGCATCTAGGGGTTCCGGACTTCCAGAGGAGTCGGGAGAGGTCCAGCGTCGTGTAGGGGTACTAGGTTAGCTGGGGGTCCTACTTATACCATCCTTTTGGCGTCTCTAGAAATCACCGCCCCTTTTAAACCTTACCCCCTCATCAGACACCACGTAAAGACAAAAATGCATTTGCTTATGGCTTCATGAAAACTAATACTAAGTATCATTGGCAGATGGGGGGGGGGGGGCAGGGGGAAGATTAGCAGGTAAAGGAGGCAGGCAAAGAGGACAAGTGTCCATTCATCACCCTAAATTTACCCTATACTTTATATACGTGGACCTCTTTAACTTAGGCAGTTTCACCCCTTTTTGCTGTACGATGTCTCATTTTTATTTCAGCTACCCTGGATCCATCCCGGATTATAAAAGGTGTCTGTACTGTTTGGACTGTTAAAGATAATATTAGTCTATCATCACAAAACTTCAAATTTAATAATTTCATATCTCTCGGTGACAAATGATTTATATAATATTCGGTAGTTTTATTGTCATTTTATGTGAGATAATTACCGTTACAAGCACAACAATACCGAACAAAAACCGCTTAAAATTCAATAGTCTGTTCTCAGTAAGAGCTGAAACCTCTCATATAATACGAGCAGACAGTGGGCGGAAAAACGTAATGAAACGCTAAATTGGCCTGTTATCAAAAAGGCTTCGAATTTATTGATTTCTTATCTCTCGTTGACAAAATGATTGATATAATATCTTCGGTTTTTATTGTCGTTTTGTTTGAGATAATTACCGTTACAAACACAACAATACCAAACAAAACCGCTTAAAATTCAATAGTCTGTTCTCAGTAAGAGCTGAAACCTCTCATACATTATTTACAAGCCGACTGCGGGTGTTTCACTAATGAGCCAGTTCAAGTCCAAATGCCTTGACTTTAATTTAGTAAATGAATGTTATTGAAATTCAAATTCAACACGCGATTGCAATTGCGTCTCAAACCATTGACGGATCGAGAAGAGGGCGGGGTCAAGGGGCAGTTTATAATCATCATAATATGTAATTTTAACGACTTTTTTAAAATGCGTGACGAGTGTCTATTTTCAAACTTTTGAATAGGGGCACCTGGGGCACATAGACTCGGCTGGGGGCAGGCACGTGCCCCTGTTCTCCCGTTCCCCTGTTCCTCCGTCTCCCCGCGTTCCCCGGTACGCCACCGAGTTTAGGCTGTCAATGTAATGCGATAAACTCAAAGAAACTGACCCTAAATCTTAGCTTTAAGTTCCAAAAACAAACCCAAACAAAAATTTTTTTTTAAGAGAGGTGAAACTTTGAGTTTGCGTCCAAAAGACGTATTTTCTGGTAATTTGGTGCATTGTATTGACATAACATGTACAACGGTTGTTTTATGTTGCTGTTTTATAACTTTATTGTAATGCGTGTAATAACATGGGATCTGTTGAGGCTACGTCTGGCAGCAATCGTCAAACAGTCGTAACAGTGTTTTATTGGAAGAGGCTTAGCATTTAATTTTTTACAGCAAAAATTGCTTATAAACGAGTACAAAGCTACTGTTTCACCAAGTCTATCATATTTGTTTGGAATTTTCGTATATTTTCGTAACAAGAAAACATATGAATTAGTCCCTCCAGATGGTACCGAAAAATTTGCTGGCTCATGGACAAATATCCACACATCGTGGATATTTAAAAGGACAATATCGTCACGATCTGAACAGAATTTCAACAGGGCTTGGAATCGGTGTCCTAGCACGCGACTGAGGCGACGCCCCAAGTACCAGTCCATTCTAGATCTATGTTTTCTTCATATTTCTCTACCGATTTGAATGGGTATGATAGAGAAATGTTAAAGCATGATGCATTATGATACCACCAGTCCTATTCAAATAATGACGAGCTGAGCCCAGCATTTTGTTTACGGTGATTGGTTCAAATAAAATAAATGCATACATACACATATGTTTCATATTGTTAGATATTTATGAATTATTCATTATAGCGTCCACGTGCACACAACGGATCAGACTGGTGAAGGTGATATACTGAACAGCAAAAGCAACGCAAGTCCGAGGACAGCAAAAGAAACACAAGTCCGAGGTCTTGTCAAGTTTTCAAACAGAAGACAAACCATTTTGATTCTAATCACTCATTTAATGAAAAATGCTTTCAATTTGTGAGCTGAAAGTGACTGTTGAAATTGCATTGAAATTGCATTAAACGACAGCGTCAATAATGCATACACAGCATCAGCATTAAACAAGAGCATTAGCTGTGCATACAGTTGGCATAGCTTTGTACTACTCATCAGCAGTGCACGCCAGCGTTAGCTATGTACAGCTTCCAAAGCTTTGTACCAGCTACGCATCAGCTATGCACGCCAGCATCTACAACGTACAGCTCATACAACTTATAATTATTCACTTTGCGTTAACCCACCGCGCGCTAGTCAGCGACGTACACGCAGAGCTAAGACAATAAACTTACGTCTTTCTACGCTGGCAGCTACAGTCTCTTTTTCTGGCGCTATGGCATACCGCAGACAACCACGCCCGGCGCAGCCCACATGCATGCCATCGCATCGCTACGCGCCTGCCCAATCAGCGCGCGCAACATAAGGACACCCACAATCTAAATATTAGACTAGTGTAGTCTTTCACTTTCCGTTACATTATAAAGGTGTTTAGTTTTCTTTTATTGTAGACAAGGTAACACATAAAACTAGACAAGTTTTTCTTTTTGAACAGACCTCTGAGCTGTTCTGAGTTTTCTTGACAACATTTTTTAGAGGTATGAATGTAAAAGACATGTTCATTAACACATCAAAAACGTGAAACGTAAGGGGTTTTTAAGTAAAATGTTTTGGTAACATGATTGTATGGATATAATAAGGTTGTAACGCACACCAATGAGGACGAGGTTGAGCAGCTTATTATTAATTTCACGTGATCGAAACGTCGAGTTGTACCTCCAGTTCTTTTCAGAACTAATTACTACTCAATTGAGATTCCACATGTGTCACCGTAATTATTCTTACTTAATTTCACGTGGTTTGATATTATTCAATATGCATGAAGATGATTTTCAAGTCCTAAAATACCATCGATTGGAATCGATTCTCACTCCTTCATGACACGCAAACCTGAACCAAACTGAATGATGCAATGTTCGAATCCAGGAGGCGTATTTTTTTGCAGGACGAATTATAAACGTGGCCAATTTCTATGAAATTCCCAATTTTATAAACTTGTTTTTTCAAAAATTGCTCACGTTTGTCCTGGGAAAAACGCATCCATGAGGAGTGGGGGGTGGGAGCGGGGAGGGAACATTAAATTTCTTCCTATTTGTGTGTAGACTACATAAACGTGTTTAGGAATAGGAATGTGTCATGTGCCATCCTCTGTGCCATCCTCTGTACATGTTACCAAAGAGAAAAGATCCTCTATGATGTTACACGTGTTTAGCTTTTTGACACCTGAGCGTGCAGTGCTATACACACGTCGGTGTATAGGGCAAAATTAAATCAATTGTTTATATAATTATCTCCCGACGCAAGAATTTCACCAATCTATATATATATATATATATATATATATATATATATATGTCGCGGAACCCGCTGCTATATAGGATTCTGGCCGGCCAATCGTCATCGGGCAAGCTCGGTGGTCGAGAGGTTAAGACGTCTGCACTAGTAAGCAGGAGGTCGTGGTTTCGAATCCCGCCCGAGTCGCCTGTGTAGTTTTTTCACAGACACTCCGAAAGCACTGAGCATGCAGTGCTATACACACGTCGGTGTAGGGCAAAATTAAATCAATTGTTTATCTCGCGACGCAAGAATTTCACCAATCTATATATTTTTGACACCTGTTCATATATGATATTTAGCATTCAAACACACATCAAAGAAAAGCACAATCTAAACATGTTTTAGGCTGAACATGTGAATACAATCTAAGTGTTTAGAAATGTTGTTAAATTCTAAACACCATGTTTACATTGTATGTGTATGCAGACCGACCCTCATCTAGTCTCAGTGTTAGATCCGTCCGGTCTGAAACAGGCCGGAACGCATGGATGGAGAATGATGACCACTGGCGCTCGGGGACGGGGAAAGGTTTCAAAGTTCCCCTCCCCCACCAAAAAAAAAAAGAATAATACAAATAACAAATAAATAAATGAATCGTCGTTGGTGCGTTGGGTAGTTAAAAACTTACTCACACAACTGCATCGTGAGCTACAATACTTTGCAACTTTTTCCTGAAAACGCTGATATTGCATTAGAGAATCCAATAATAATAATTATTGTTGTTGGTTTATTTCAATGAAATAAACATGGCGACCGTAGAGTCGAATTGCGTTTACATTTAGGCCTACAAAGTTAAGACAACATACATATTTTAAAACCACTGTAGAAAATAAATAATACAATAAATAAATAAATTCTTTACAAGTTAAATTCTTTTAAACTAATTATAATTAAAATTAAAAATGTACAAATTAAACAAATTCTCCAGCATCCTCCGGAAACATTGGTTCCCCAGTGATCCGCCCGTTGATCGATTCTGTCCCTCAAGATACACAGTGTGATCGCTAAAGAAGGTCAAATGGTTTAAAGGGGGCACTGCCAAAAAGGGCCCTATACACTTTTGACTCCCTAACTCCCCTATTATGCCAACTTAATGCTCTAGCCAGGTATTGCCACCTGCCTCTCTTAGGCCAAAACAGGTCTCTGGTATGGTGTTCTAAAACGGCCACATGCACATTGCATGCACATTGTGTAAGCGTCGCATTAGGATTCACGCGTCGCACTAGAAGTGTTGTCGCGTCGCATTAGAAGTGTTGTCGCGTCGCACTAGAAGTGTTGTCGCGTCGCACTAGAAGTGTTGTCGCGTCGCATTAGAAGTGTGTCGCGTCGCACTAGAAGTGTTGTCGCGTCGCACTAAAAGTGTTGTCGCGTCAAACTAGAAGTGTTGTCGCGTCGCACTAGAAGTCAGTTTTTCTCGTATGAAGAGCCGTATGTGACTAAATTTTGACTAATTAATATAAGACTAAAATAAATGTAAATCCATTTATTTACTAGAAAAACCATTTATACAAAAGCGGCAACCAGACTGGTTGGCAGCTAGCATGCATACGCTACTAAACATGAATTTTGGGATTTATATTCCTTTAAAAAAGTCCTTCACAGCCCATACATTATTGTTTTACGGAAAGCTTTTGTTTCTGAATTAGTGTTGTGGTTAACAAAAATTTGCTAATCCTGTTACAAATATTTACAACCTAAACCTAGTCTCGATTCCAACTACCTACTTGAAGGTGAGCATTCTAAACCACAAGACTACCATGCCACTTGAATTTGGCGGTGAATTAAGTACAGAAGAACCTTTGTAAAATTGTATTTATAAAATAATATAAATTATTTAATGCAACAAATATTGCTCAGGCCTACAGGGTTCACTCGTCCCCACCGCCCAGGTCCGTAGCGAGCAGGGGCAGGGGGTATGGTGTGCGACACCCCAATAATTGTTCTCAATAATAATAATAATAATAATAATAATAATAATAATAATAATAATAATGAACATTTGTAATGCGCCGGTATCTGTCAAAAGAGACGCTGATGGCGCAGTGACACATCAGTGTAAACAAGAAAACAAAATACATGGTAAGAACAATGCAATATGAAATTACAAGGAACGATGGTTGTAAAAAAAAAAAAAAAAGGCCGACTGGCCCTGGTCAGAATATGCTAGGCAAATACGATATTCTGACAAAAAGGAAAAACCCTGCATACAAAACCATGTAAACAAGGTTGATTAGCAAAAAATGTAAACACAGTAGCGATACTCTTCACATATTAAACAAAAACAAAAGGTATAAATACATCATCATAAAAGTCAATAGTTAAACATAAGTAAATTAGACATCAATTTTCAGTCGGCAAATCAAAGGTACTAGCACAAGAGTTGGTCCATAATAAATTTTCAGTCAGCAACATTTGTATGTTTTATATACTGATGCCTACTTTCACAACAAACTATTTTAATGCAGAACCATACCCTAAATTCATGGTCACACAAAAATGTAATTATATGGCGGGTGGCTAGATGAAAGATAATTAAAAGCAAAAAGGACACAAACGAATTGTACAAGCTAGATGATTTTATTTATATATAAATTTGTTTAAAGCATCAACCATTATATACCGTTAATTAAAGGAATGTTTATTATGTACATGTACAACACTGTCCAAAATATGTCCCACAAGTTGCATTTTGAGATAATCAAATTTGTCACACAACTAACTGTATTAACTGTAGAAGGGAACACATTTAAAGTTCATGAGACAATTTATTTCACATAATAAACAACCTGAATGTATTTTCACTATTGCTGAAGCTTTCATATAGGCTGGAGTTATGCATCAACAAATGCATTATCCTAACAGAAAAGAAATATATTTTACTACAGAAAAGACTTTCTTACAGTTCATGAGTTCAAAGTTAAAATTAAGTCTTAATTGTTAACCTGAGATCCTGGTAATTTTTTTTATTTTTATCTGTTTTTTTTCTGAAAGTAGACTTTCACGGGTCAGTAAGTCTGACCGAGTTCCAATGACCAGTTGTAACAGTTGTACTTAAAGAATTGCCAATCGAAAAAAATTGTATTGACATTTATTGATATTTCGTTTGTTTTTGTTACTTTCCTTCTATTTCTCAGATTTATATTGATGTTACGAACTTAGATTAGTGGACTGGATTATTTAAATTCTTTCTGATTATTGTTTAATTTATTATTATTTTACTTTATTGCATTTCACACTTTTGTATTGTTGCTGATTCCTCAGTTAGATGAGTTTGCTTACACTTTTATTATTACTGTTTGACTGATAAAGATAATATTAGTCTGTCATAAAAAAAAACTCAAAATTTAATAATTTCATATCTCTAGTTGACAAATGATTTATATTAATATTCGGTAGTTTTATTGTCATTTTATGTGAGATAATAACCGTTACAAGCACAACTAGAGCTCAATTGTATTCGTGAACGAATACCCAGCTGTTTCGCTATTTTTTATCATATTAACTTCCACAAAAATCATCTTTATACCATTTTTTCCCCAGTCAAAATGTCCAACGACCAGACTAGTTTGTTTTACCTCGTAACATAAGAATGGGAACCCGTGGTGTGTGTATCCCATGGTCTGCACAACTGTCTGAAATGCAGTACCCTTTGGGGAGGGGGTCGGGGAACTTAAGCAATGCGGTTAACCAGCGACGTCAAAGAACAAACACTATTAAAAGGAGGTGGCTTGAGTGTAATTACATGACAAAAAAATTGTTGTAAGAGGGCGCTATTTCATGCAAAACTCGGAGCTAGCCGTGTGTAATTGTTTTCTCTCTGCAGCACACGGTATCTGTAGAGCTCTAACAACATTGCTATATTTGAACTTCTGGTTTCGACCGGAAGCAAACGTCACAATAAGGTCATATTTGCACGAATTGTGAAGTGGGTAACGACCTACAATATGGCTCAAAGATCATAATTATAGCTATTGTGGTTCAAAAGTTATACATTTTTAAATAGTTTTTCAATATTAATCTTTAACTTAGTGTAACTTGTCACCTGATGACGTCATAATGACGTAATTTGTTTTGATATTTAAGTTGATTTATAAGCTACAATATGCCATATCATTTGTGGTAATGTGACATTGGCAAGTGTACAAGTGAAAATAACGTCTTTTTAAACCTGTCGCTAGAGGGCGCTCTTGCATATGATGACGTCATCAAACCTACTATCCAAAAGAATACATCCTACTGATGATTACCTACACAGAAATCATAGCATTATTTTTTATCATATTGGCTGTAGAGCTCTTTAAACTTGAACTTTTGGTTTGGACCGGAAGCTAAGGTCAAAATGGGCTCATATCTGTGCACGAAATACGGAGTGGGTAACGACCTACAATATACCACATAGATGAAATTGATAGCATATGTGGTTCAGGAGTTATTAATTTTTTAATATTTTTTCAATATTAATCTTTGATTTAGTGTAACTTGACACCTGATGACGTCATTATGACGTCATTGCAATATGCACACTATTGCACCATTGCCTTTGGTCCCCTTTAGTTTCATTGCAATCGCATTTATGGAACACTGCAAAAAGGCGTTCAGAATGAAACGTGTGTTATTGCAATGCACTTCCGGTACGGAAAGCGCTGAAAAATTAAACTAGAGCTCAATTGTATTCGTGAACGAATACCCAGCTGTTTCGCTATTTTTTATCATATTAACTTCCACTTTGAGCCGTGAGGACTTTTGAAATGTTATGACATCATTGAATGGATTGTGATACAAATAATTAGCTACAAGATGACACAAAGATTGTTAGTTAATGTCATATAGTTCATGAGATATGATTGTTTTAACAGAAAAAACTTCAAACTAATGTAATTCAAAAACCGATGACGTCATGATGACATAACCTGTTTTGTTGACTAAATTGGCCTATAAGCTACACATATCATGTATCATTTGTATCCATGTGTCATTCTGATACATTCAGATATCTTTATTATTACAGTTACTCATAACGGTTAAACAGAGCACTAACAAGCTTTGTAGGGTCTGTAAAGCCACATTGTTTCAACAGGTAAATAAATCAAATAAAACAAAAGAATTGGGAAAATTCATGAAACGTTTCAATGTCAGTTTATTTTCTTACAATATTGAGTCATTTTATGAAAACTATAGATAGCCCAAATATTAACTTCATTTTAAAGGAACAGTCAGAAAACAATTTTATGATTATTCTTGTGTTTCTTCAATTGAAATGTCCTACAGACCCTTGTATACAGATGACGTTTAGTCTGGTAGTTGAAGATGAAATATAGATGCTACCCGGAAAAATGGTATTGTTGTTTTGGTGTCAAACAAAACACATTTCTAAGTTGAACAACATATCAAAAATGCGCAAAATTCCTGTTTGGGGAACAATGCATAGTTTGTTTTCCCATTACGGTGTGCAAAAAAATTACTATTCTTAGTAATCTTAGCATAGGATTTGGAGGGAGATCAAACATTCTTCCATTTCTCCATCATGAGTAGACCAATGTTAATGTAAATTGCTACAACTGTTGTTCAGGCACATGAAAATACAATGACATTATCAGTTGTCATGGAAACAACCTTTTAAAACCTGTCGCTAGAGGGCGCTCTTGCATATGATGACGTCATCAAACATACTATCCAAAAGAGTACACCCTACTAATGATTACATACACAGAAATCATAGCATTATTTTTTATCATTTTGGCTGTAGAGCTCTTTAAACTTGAACTTGCGGTTTGGACCGGAAGCTAAGGTCGAAATGGGGTCATATCTGTGCACGAAATACGGAGTGGGTAACGACCTACAATATGCCACATAGATGAAATTGATAGCATAATTATGTGGTTCAGGAGTTATTAATTTTTTAATGTTTTTTCATTATTAATCTTTGATTTAGTGATATTGCACTATTGCCTTTGGTCCCCTTAAGTTTCATTGCAATCGCATTTATGGAACACTGCAAAAAGGCGTTCAGAATGAAACATGTGTTATTGCAATGCACTTCCGGTACGGAAAGCGCTGAAAAATTAAAATAAAAAAAAGAAAGAAAAAAAAGAAGAAAAAAAAACTTTAACAAAAACAAGAGCTGTTTCGCTGCACTTCGCTGCGAAACAGCTAACAATACCGAACAAAAACCGCTTCAAATTCAATAGTCTGTTCTCAGTAAGAGCTGAAACCTCTCATATAATACGAGCAGGCAGCGGGTGGAAAAACGTAATGAAACACTAAATTGGCCTGTCATCAAGGCTTCGAATTTATTGATTTCATATCTCTCGTTGACAAATGATTGATATAATATTCGGTAGTTTTATTGTCGTTTTGTTTGAGATAATTACCGTTACAAGCACAACAATACCAAACAAAAAGAGGCCCTCTATGATAACAAAATGTATAACACAAATACAAAACAGATTCGATTTTTGTCCTTACACCGACGTATGAAGCACTGTATACTCAATACTCAATGACAAATACAATAAAATTGAATTAAACTTATCTTTAATAAACTAACAACATAATTAATAATTTAATTATTTAAACAGACCCCAGGAGATTGAACTGCTAAGAAGTCCATGTCATGGATGACAATCCCACTCAAACATTCCACACCTACCTATATACACTCAACAACAACAACAACAACAACAACAACAACAACAACAACAACAACAACAACAACAACAACATCAACAACATTAACAACAACGAGAAAATAAACAAATTAAAAATCCTACATATTTCAATTGGGAATGTCAGTCTGGGCATCTAGGGGTTCCGGGGGAGTCGGGAGAAGTCCAGAGTCGTGTAGGGGTACTAGGTTTAGCTAGGGGGTCCTACTTATACCATCCTCTCGTCGTCTCTAGAAATCACCATCACTTTTTAAAACCACTTACCCTCATCAGACACCACGTAAAGGCACAAATGCATTTGCTTATGGCTTCATGAAAACTAATACTAAGTATCGTTGGCAGATGGGGGAGCCGAACAAAAAACCGCTTAAAATGCAATATTCTGTTCTCAGTAAGAGCTGAAACATCTCATATTATTATATACAAGCCGACTGCGGGTGTTTCCACTTAATGAGCCAGTTCAAGTCCAAAGTCCTTAACTTTTAATTTAGGAATTGAATGTTATTGAAATTCAAATTCAACACGCGATTGCAATTGCGTCTCAAACCATTGACGGATCGAGAAGAGGGCGGGGTCAAGGGGGCAGTTTATAATCATCATAATATGTAATTTAACGACTTTTTATAATGCGTGACGAGTGTCTATTTTCAAACTTTTGAATAGGGGCACCTGGAGGCACATACCTCGGCTGGGGGGCAGGCACGTGCCCCGTTCTCCCTGTTCCCCTGTTCCTCTGTTCCCTGCGTTCCTGGTACGCCACTGAGTTTAGCTGTCAATGTAATGCGATAAACTCAAAGAAAACTGACCCTAAATCTTAGCTTTTAAGTTCCAAAAACAAACCCAAAACAAATATTTTTAAGAGAGGTGAAACTTTGGAGTTTGCGTCCAAAAAAAGACGTATTTTCTGCGGTAATTTTGGTGCATTGTATTGATATAACATGTACAACGGTTGTTTTATGTTGCTGTTTTATAGCTTATTGTAATGCGTGTAATAACATGGGATCTGTTGAGGCTACGTCTCAGCAATCGTCAAACAGTTGTAACAGTGTTTTATTGGACGAGGCTTAGCATTTAATTTTTTACAGCAAAAATTGCTTAAAAACGAGTACAAAGCTACCGTTTCACCAAGTCTATCATATTTGTTTGGAATTTTCATATATTTTCGTAACAAGAAAACATATGAATTAGTCCCTCCAGATGGTACCGAAACATTTGCTGGCTCATGGACAAATATCCACACATCGTGGATATTTAAAGGGACAATATCGTCACGATCTGAACAGAATTTCAACAGGGCTTGGAATCGGTGTCCTAGCACGCGACTGAGGCGACACCCCAAGTACCAGTCCATTCTGTGATCTATGTTTTTCTTCATATTTCTGTACCGATTTGAATGGGTATGATAGAGAAATGTTAAAGCATGATGCATTATGATACCACCAGTCCTATTCAAATAACGACGAGCTGAGCCCAGCATTTTGCTTACGGTGATTGGTTCAAATAAAATGAATGCATACACTACTACATATTTCTGTATTGTTAGATATTTATGAATTATTCATTATAGCGTCCACGTAACACAACAGATCAGACTGGTGAAGGTGACCATGGCTTCACCTCGTGGGCATGATGTTTGGTTACGGTGTTCTGGGTGGCTACGCGTGAGCCTTGACTAAAGGCTAGGTATATCACGGCGTCATTTTTACGCTCCGTGTTCCAAATATACCTTGTTTATGTTCTGGAACACTTGCTAGGCATATCATTGAGTATGAGGTGGGTTTCTTCCAAAACAAGGTTTTTATTCGGCCATTTTGTTTAGAACAGATAAATGCCACGCCCAGAAGCCAAAGGTCACGCCTGGGCCAATAATCGAGAAGGGTCGACGATGGTTGATGAAAACTCAGGACGAATGACGAATTTTCGACGGCTGAATCATTCGTACAAATTGGTTTGTGATTGGTTTGCTAAAAGGCATGGAAGACAATCCTACTCAAACATCCCCCACCTACCTATATACACTCAACACATCAACAACAACAACAACAACAACAACAGTAGCAGCAGCAGCAGCAACAACAACAACAACAACGAGAAAATAAATACATATTTCAATTTGGAATGTCAGTCTGAGCATCTAGGGGTTCCGGGGGATCAGGAGAGGTCCAGAGTCTTGTAGGGGTACTAGGTTAGCTAGGGGTCCTACTTATACCATCCCTCTGTCGTCTCTAGAAATCACCGCCACTTTTAAACCTTACCCCCTCATCAGACTCCACGTAAAGGCACAAATGCATTTGCTTATGGCTTCATGAAAACTAATACTAAGTATCATTGGCAGATCGGGGGAGCCAGGGGGAAGATTAGCGGATAAAGGAGGCAGGCAAAGAGGACAAGTGCCCATTCATCACCTTGCAATAAATTTACCCTATAATTTATAAACGTGGACCTCTTTTAGGCAGTTTCACCCCTTTTTGCTGTATGATGTCTCATTTTCATTTCAGCTGCCCTGAATTCATCCCTGCTTATAAAAGGTGTCTGTACTGTTTGGACTGTTAAAGATAATATTAGTCTGTCATCAAAAAACAAATTGATTTGATATCTCTCGTTGACAAATGATTTATATAATATTCAGTAGTTTTATTGTCATTTTGTTTCAGCTAATAACCGTTACAAGCACAACAATTAATACTGAACAAAAAAACGCTTAAAGATCAATATTCTGTTCTCAGTAAGAGCTGAAACCTCTCATTATAATACGAGCCGACAACGGGCGGAAAAAACGTCATGAAACACTAATTTGGCCTGTCATCAAAAAGACTTCAAATTTATTGACTTCATATTTCTCGTTGACAAATTATTAATATTATATTTAGTAATTGTATTGTCATTTGTTATTGTCAGATAATTACCGTTACAAGCACAACAATACCGAACAAAACCGCTTAAAATTCAATAGTTTGTTCTCAGTAATAGCTGAAACCTAGCCTCATATATTATTTACAAGCCGACTGCGGGTGTTTCCACTTAATAAGCCAGTTCAAGTCCAAAGACCCTTGACTTTTAATTTAGTAATTGAATCTTATTGAAATTAAAATTCAACACGCGATTTCAATTGCGTCTCAAAGCACTGGCGGATGGAGAAGGGGCGGGGTCAAGGGTGGGCAGTTTATAATCATCATAAAATGTAATTTAACGACTTTTTAAAATGCGCGACGAGTGTCTATTTTCAAGATTTTGAATGGGGGAACCTGGGGGCAGGCACGTAGCCCCATTCCCCCGTGCCCCACGTGCTCCCGGTACGCCACTGAGTTTAGATGTCAATGACCCTAAATCTTAGCTTTAAGTTCACAAAAACACAAACCAAAACAAATATTTCCTAAGAGAGGTGAAACTTAGGAAACTTTGGAGTTTGCTTCCTAAAGAAGTATTTACTGCATAATTCTTATTTCGTTGGTGTATTGTATTGACATAACATGTACAACGGTTGTTTTATGTTGCTGTTTAGCTTTAATTATTGTACTGCGTATAATAACATGGGATCTTTTGAGGCTTGGTCTGGTAGCAATCATCAAACAGTCGTAACAGTGTTTTATTGGACGAGTTTAGTATATAACTTTTACAACAATAATTGCTTAAAATGACTATGAAGCTACCGTTTCACCAAGTCTATCATAATTTGTTTGGAATTTTCATATTTTCGTAACAAGAAAACATATGAATTAGTCCTCCAGATGGTACCGAAAAATTAGCTGGCTCATGGACAAATATCCACACATCGTGGATATTTAAAGGGACAATATCGTCACGATCTGAACAGAATTTCAACAGGGCTTGGAATCGGTGTCCTAGTTTAAGATGAATACTCCGATTCCATGCCCTATTGATCGTGACAATATTGTCCCCTTAACTTAAAAACCACTGTAGAAAATAGATAACATAATACATTTTATACAAGTTAAATTCTTTTAAACTAATTATAATTAAAATTAAAATTTACAAATTAAACAAATTCTCACAAGTCCGCTACCCAGCATCCACTGAAATATTTGTTCCCAGTGATCCGCCTGTTGATCGATTTTGTCCCTCAAGATACACAGTGAGCTCACAAGCTAAAGAAGGTCACATGGTTTAAAGGGGCACTGCCAAGAAGGCCCTGTACCTTTTGACCCCCCTTCCATTCCCCTATTATGCCAACTTAATGCTCTAGCCAGGTATTGCCACCTGCCTCTCTTAGGCCAAAACAAGTCTCTGGTTTCTGGTCTCCGTGCGTGTCGACTCAGACCCGCGTCGACATTTTTATAGTTATCTTTTTTTACCGCTATGAAACGATGTCCAATTGCAGCCAAAATTGCTCGACTGGAATTCTGCCGCACTGTGTTTTAAACGACTTTTTCACATACAGGGTTATGAACATTTGCCCAATTTCTGCGGCCTCATTTAGCTCAAATACTTTATGTATGGGAAATTTGCTCTGGTTCCAATAACCGCGTATATACATGTATCGAGTATTTTGCTGGTTTTGAAGCCAACCTACGACCACAAACCGGATACCTTTTTGCTCTGGTTCTAATAACCGCGTATATATACATGTACCGGGTATTTCGATGGTTTTGAAGCCAACCTACGACCACATACAAACCGATGCCTCTATGATAACACAAATTACAAAACCAAACCAAACCTAACAAAACAAACCAAACCAACGGGGAAGATTAGCGGATAAAGGAGGCAGAAGAAGACGACAAGTGTCCATTCATCACCTTGCAATAAATGTACCCTATACTTTATATACGTGGACCTCTTTAGGCAGTTTCACCCCTTTTGCTGTACGATGACTCATTTTCATTTCAGCTACCTGGATCCATCTCCTGCTTATAAATGCATGTACCGTTTGGACTGTTAAAGATAATATTACTTTGTCATCAAAACAAAATTTATTGATTTCATATCTCTCGTTGACAAATGATTTATATAATATTCGGTAGTTTTATTGTCATTTTGTTTGAGCCAATAACTGATACAAACACAACAGCAATTAATATTACCGAACAAAAAACTCTTAAAATTCAATAGTCTGTTCTCAGTAAGAGCTGAAACCTCTCATTATAATACGAGCCAACAGCGGGCGGAAAAACGTAATGAAACACGAAATTGTCCTGTCATCAAAAAGACAATTATAACCCTGATATTAAAGGGACAATATCGTCAGGATCAAACAGGGCATGGAATCGGAGTACATGCTAGTTTAGATTAACTCATCAGTGACTGAAAATAATACACCACATAATAAAGTCATTATTATCATTGTTGCTGTCACATTTTTTCATTTTAAACCAGATCACCGATTCAATGCCCTGTTGAAAGTCTGCTCTGATCGTGACGATACTGTCCCTTTAACAAAGAATGTTATTCATATATAAACACTTGCATAAGTAAATAGAGTCTTTAGTTTATGTTTCAATTAAAAGATGTTAAGATGTCTGCAATAGTCAGCATGAGGTCGTGGGTTCGATTCTACCCGAGTCGCCTGCGAATTTTTTTACAGACACTTGGAAAGCACTGAGTATGCAGTGTTATACACACGTCGGTGTAGGGCAAAATTTAAATCAATGTTTAATATATTGTCTAGTAAGATTTTTTAAAAGATGTTTGTATTATGACACGATTGAAACCTTTTTGCCGAAAACAGTTCTTCTAACACCTGATTTGAATTATGCAATTTTTACTGGGGTAAACCCACTGTATTTTGTTAGGGTTTCTACAGAAACGGCAGTTCTGCATTGTAAACAAGGTTGGGTTCCGTGATCTTTTTTTGTTGAAAATCCTTTATTTGAAAATCTCAAACATTTAAAACTGAGAAACATCTATTATCTTAATTTGGGGAAATTTAGGTTGAAATATATTCATAACTTACTGCTTGCTAGTTTTCAATCATGGTTTACATTAATTGCTTCTGTTCACTCCTATGAGACCTGTAGTTCATCAAATGGTAATATTTATGTTAATTTTAGTAGGACAACTCACTCACTGATAATAATGACTTTATAATGTGGTGTATTATTTTCAGTATAATTATAAAGGTGTTTATTTTTCTTTTATTGTAGACAAGGTAACACATAAAACTAGACAAGTTTTTCTTTTTGAACAGACCTCAGAGCTGTTCTGAGTTTTCTTGACAACATTTTTTTAAAGGTATGAGGTGTAAATGACATGTTCATGAACACATCAAAACGTGAAACGTAAGGATTTTTTATAGTAAATGTTATAAATATGTAATTTGGCACCCTATGAAGTAATAATTATGTAACTTCAGAATTAGCCTTCGTATTTCATACTTTAAGTATCGTCGCGATCAGACGTTGTTAGTATTGGTAATAACACATGCCTATATTGATGATGTAATGATGACGCGTGTAAACGAAATATGTCAGTTTCAGAAGTGAGTCTATTCTGAAAAATACAGACGAAGTTTATGTCAGGTTAAATTAAGTCTAATCTGAATGTTATATATGAACAAAACAATCCAGACTTGAACCAAGACTAGTCTTTAATAGAATAATTATGTTGATAGGAGTAATCCCTTGCACCTCCACCAGTGGCATTGCAGAGAGTAGGATATTTACGCTTGAGCCAAGACTACTCTTTGATATTCGATATTGCCTGTATGTACAATACAGACAACAGAATAATGTACAGGTATTTATACATATTTATACCTGTACATATCTGTTTTTCTATTGAAAATTGTGTGAAATTGTATCATAACAAATATCGCATCCTCGGATCCTCTTCTAGTGATCCCCGGGTTGCCGCTTCACAGGATTTATTTATTTATTTCTGATCTTTTATCACAGTAACCTGTTCACAAAACATGACCCTGAGAATTACAATATAATTCAAAAGATTAAATTAAAGTGATCAATATGTTCATGAAAATAATTAAGTGCATTGGTAGATCGGGGAACTATATAAAGGAGGAAGTTGCAGCGGATAAAGGAGGCAGGCAAAGAGGACAAGTGTCCATTCTGCATATAAAGGTCCCTGTACTGTTTGGACTGTTAAAGATAATATTGATCTCTCATCAAAAAGAACTCAAACCTCTCTATATATTATTTATAAGCCGACTGCCGAAACACAAAATTGATTTGACACAAAAAAAAATCAAATTTATTGATTTCATATCTCTAAGGTTGACAAATGTATATATTTGGTAGTTTTATTGTCATTTTGTGTGAGATAATAACCTCAATAGTCTGTTCTCAGTAAGAGTTGAATTCTCTCATATATTATTTTACAAGCCGACTGCGGGTGGAAACACTTAATGAGCTATTTCAAGTTCAGGACTTTTTACTTTTAATTCAGTAAATGAATGTTATTGAAATTCAAATTCAACACGCGATTGCAATTGCGTCTTAAACCATTAGTGGATCGAAAGGGGGCGGGGTCAAGGGGGCATTTTATGTAATTTAACGACTTTGTAAAATGCGTTTCCCACTTTATGACAGTATGCCCCTTTCTGTTGTGTGACGAGTGTCTTTGAAAAAAGACAAAGGCGATTGGGGTGGGATTCGAACCCACGACCTCCTGCACTGAAAGCACTCAGTAAAGTACTCTACACATACGTCAGTGTAAAGGGGTAAAATCAAATTATCACCCGATGTAAGAGTTAATTAATATACACATCTCGCGGTACCTGCTACTATGGGATTCTAGCCAGCCAATCGCCATCGGACACTCGGTGGTCAAAGAACCTTGAACTATTCATTTTTGAAGAACTATCCTTTTAGTTACATCAGTCTCAGAAATTATTGTGTGGAACTGTTTGAGGTAAAAGCTTAACAGGTTAAACAAGTCTCTGGTTTCTGGTCTCCGCACGCGTCATCTCAGACATGCGCGTCGGCATTTTTAATTGCTGGATCAAGGATCAATTGGATTTCTGCCGTGATGTGTTAAACGACTTTTTCACATAGGGGTATAAACGTTTGCCCGATTTGTGAGGTCTCTCTTAGCCACCATACTTTGTATAGGAAATGTTTCTGGTTCCAATAACCGCATACATGTATTTCACTTGGTTGGCAAAAAATAATAAATAAATAAATAAATAAATAAATAAATAAATAAATAAATAAATAAATAAATAAATAAATAAATAAATAAATAAATAAATAAATAAATAAATAAATAAATAAATAAATTAGTGGGTTTATTCGTGGATTCATGTCGTGCATTAGTTGGCAGATCGGTGTAGCCAGCGGGCAAGTTATCAGATTGTACCGTGTTTCCCCCTTTCATTTACCCTACAGCTTGGATTCACACTGTCTTCAGCTAATACACCATTACAATCATTGAACACTCCTGGCATTCTAAAGAGAAATAAATTAGAATTGCTATTTTTGGGGGTCACCAAGTAATAAACTTAAATAAACACAAAACTAATAATGCCATAGTAATTATCAAGTTTTGAATAATGTTCAGTATGATGAGCGACAACATCGTCCCCAGGATGTTCCTGTAGTTTATGTATACCTCGTACCCACTTTTTACTTGTCTCTCGCCCTGGGAGGGGACGGTTTCAATACACAAAAATATTGTATATGCAAATTAGGCGATAGACTGATACTGTTGTTAAATTGTGTTAGCTGCAGTGGGGAGGCCGGGACTAGGCCATTTAATTTATTTCATTAATATTTCAGTAAAATCACTCATCCAAACATTTTATGTGCTAAACAAATTCATATAATATATAGGCATTAATTCATAAAGGCAAAATTTGTATTTTGTTTCCTCGAAACATTAAAACAATTCAGGTTGGGACTGTCTATTATTGAATAATTTTATCTTTTGAGGAAACCAAAACAGATAAAGCTTGAGCCTAATCAAGTTTCTGTCAACCAATCAGGTGATACATGGTAAATCACCATTCAGCAGTGACTTCACTTTGACCAATCTAGTGCTTTACGCATGCAATCCTTTGATCACAAACATTCAATATAAACACTCATCGGTCGAAGCTGTGTGACATTTCTACAGTCGTGTTTCAATCAAACAGTTGGTCGACCGATGATACCGAAATACTTGATTGAATATAAACTGATAGTTCTACTTATTTAATTGAATTTACATTGAAACGTTTTCACCCATATACAAACAATACATTTAAGATGACGCAGCAAGTACTCCATTTCAAAATGATGTTCGTGTTTATAATACCACTGATATCACAAGCGATAAGCTTGGGAAGTCAAATGGTGGGTTTGCAAAATGAACATCTTCCGCAGATAACCGAGCGCTCAAAAACTTTACGTATGCCAAGAAAACTGCACCTATTACGTCATGTGCGGACGAGACTGTAAATATGGATAAGAACTGTAAGTCATTTAACTTATAAATGCAATAAACTGTGTGAGTTAAACAACCCACAAGGGCTGAGTATCCTGAATCATTTGTTGAAGATCAAGAGAGTGTGTACTTCGATGAAAATGAAAATACACCTCTTCTCATTGCCTGGGATTGATCGCCACAGAAGTTGTAAAGGACTAATGGAGGCAGGTTACCGCACAAGTGGTGTCTACAAGATCTACCCAGACGGATTCAGCAACGGTCTCCAAGTCTATTGTGAGATGGACATTGACGGCGGCGGATGGATTGTGTTTCAGCGCAGAGAGGACGGCAGTATTGAATTTTATCGTGACGGAGGAGTATAAGTCTGGCTTCGGTGATCTAATCAGGGGAGCATTGGCTAGGCAATGATAACTTGGTGAGTCTGACATCTGATAAATCACACGGGACATGGGACCTCCGCATAGATCTCACAGATTGGAGTAACGATACTGCATTCGCGAAATACACGGATTTCCAAATCACTTATGAGAAGTACACACTGAATTATGGCGACTACGATGTGAGCAGCACTGCTGGTGACTCTTGGGTGGTACAAGGAATGCACTTCTCAACAAAGGATAATGACAATGATGCGTACGTGGGGAATTGTGCACAATACTGGGAAGGAGCCTGGTGGTTTAATGGCTGTTACCACTCTGACTTAAATGGTCATTATTACCCAGATGGGCAGTATCGGGGTGACAAAGGCATTACGTGGCGTTACTGGCATAACAACTACAATCCTCTCAAAGCATCCAGCATGAAAATACGTGAAACAGACATGTAAGTAGACCAATTAACATTACTGGAAACATACTGGAAAAACAGAATAAAAAATAGTAGATTTATTTGGCGGTCAAAAACATAAATATATGTGTTTCCCGTCTAACCGCAATTACCGAACACATCACGCCTACCTTTATCATTTAATTATAAATACAAATTATAAATTACAAATAATTATAAATAAATAAAACATATGTTATTATAAGCCTTATAATTTGTGTTTAGGCCAAAAAAGGTGTGTTTTCCCACCCTAATTATTTGTTTACAAATAATAATAATAATAACAGGAGCTGAAAAGGGTATCCATTTATACCCACCTTATTTTTTATAATTATAAATGGAAACACTTAATATTTTGGTCTTAATTTTGAAATCCTTATATTGAAAGCTAGTTCAGTTTATTTATTTTGGCTAAACGATTTAACAAACTGCATTGATGATGCAGCTGGATTCATTCTCTGCGGCTCGTTTGATATTCATTTATATGCTGACTCAGCACCTAATACACCGTGTAGTAGGTTAAATCGTTAATTACATGGGGAAATGAACTGATTTTCCCAAGTTGATTCATTTTAACTTGTTTCAGAGGGTCTAGAGATGTTTTCTATCAACAACAAAAAAATTGTAAATTTTTTTGTTTTTCTTAGAAAGATAATTACTAATTAACACAAAAAAAAACTCATTTTTCCCAAACAAAACACATTTTTAAACACAAAACCTGTACTTTTTACTCAATAGTAGTCCAGTCTACTATATATACATGCTGCAATATATACAAACCCATTGCCCATTCATAAAAAGCCACCTGCTATCGATCGATCACCAGATACCGCCATCCGACCCTCCCCCAAACAGCCAACCCCAATATCAACCCCCCAACATAGACGTATTTTATTGGTCGAAATACATCAGGCCTGTCAAATGCCATCACAGAGCCCTTTGATATGTCTCCCCAGACCACCGCAGGCATGTTATCTGATGGTAATCACTGTGTTTATGACCTTGTGAACCCCAACGCTAAGCAACAGTGTGTACACAAATCCCATAGGGATCCTCAGGCATGGCACTTGCAGGCCGGCTTAAAGGGGTGAACAAACTTCCCAGTACTTTAAGCTTCTAACACAGTATGTCTAATGGGGATCCAAAGGAACTTACGAAGGATGAAATATTTTCACCCGTTAATTAAGGAATAATTACAGAAAGTTCGTTGACCTACTACACCGTGTAGTGGTGCTGTCCGTCAGGAGAGTTAAAATAATGGCACCTTTACGATAGACTGTTTAACAGTGGTTTTTACAATGTCAGTGGTTTTACAATGTCACTAACAATAAGGTTTATATATTTCTTACTAAATAGGAAAATATAACTGTACCGGACTTGCCGGTAAAATAGCGAATCATTTGGAACATGTATATTTTAAAAAAAAGTACTAATGTTCTCATCACTTTGGACATTAAGATAGAAGTTTAAATATGAAGTTATCTTGACTGAATTGAAGGAATTTTATGTCTGTCACGGTACATTATATCATCAGAAATACATAACACTGAATGAACTTGAGATATTTGTCTTGTTAGTTCACTTAATGAAGTTTTCAAAGCTAGGAATCATGAGATATTTGTCTTGTTAGTTCACTTAATGAAGTTTAAAGCTAGGAATCATGAAAGGTTTTTGACCTTTCAGCGATTACACAAGAATTTTGTTTTTTCTGTAAAATTCCGCACTGGCTTTTCTTGGCTGTTGAAAAGTTGTGCGCATTTTTGTTTGGTCAGATAGAAAAATGTATTTGGTGTTTAAAGTTTCATTGAATGTAATTGTAATTATAAATGTATGCACTCCACTGAAAATGACAATATTTGTATAATCGTAAACACTGGCCTGTAGACTGGGATCTGTATTTGAGAATGACCCCTCCCCTCCCGGACATGTTGCACTTGCTCTGGTGTTTAACCTAATGATATTTTGAAACATCATTGTGTAGTTGCGACATGGGCTCCATTTGGAAAAATGTGCAATGTGAGTGTAAACCTTTGGTAATCACCCAATTACACGAAAATATAATCTAAAAACTTACTTTATCTATACCAAACATCTAGAGAAATCATTCCGTCTGAGATTCTAAAACATGCAAACAAATCGGATAACATGTTCACTATTTTCTCGTTAACGACGAGAATAAACTGAAACTTTCACATTTATTTTATTGTATACATATCTCTTCATTCTGCCCCTATAAGCAATTATGGTTAAGTGTCTTGCTCAAGGACACAAGTGTCACGGCCGGGTTTTGTGTGCATTGTTCTGGACTAGTTACCCCTCCCAGTCCTATTCGCACCGTGAAGAGGCTGGTTATTAACTTGTCTTGTTTCGGTGGAGGGGTTTCTTCAGTGTGGAGTCGTTGTAACAACTCAATGACTGAGTAGCCCCCACCTTGAAGTGGCCATTGGCCTTGTGTGGGGCGAATTGCATAAAAAAGTATGGATGCATTTATAGACATATTACTAATAGTGTTGTATACAATCTCTATAATGCCATCCCATCCGTTATTTTCAAACTAGTCTACGGGTCTAAATCATATGAATGGTGTATTTAGCTTTGTTTAGTGGATTTTACTTACTACCGAAAAAAGGTTAATACTAAATGTGAACAAATAATAGACAAATATTAATTAAGGTGATCGTCCTCGCTCAACCTAATGGATTAGGACTGACTTGATTTCTGTTATATAATTTATATCCAATGATTAGTTAAATAATGAAAAAATATGGGTGGTAGTTCCAATCGCATCTCTCTCCCAGCATATTCCCAATGGATATGAACGGTAAAATAATCCCAGTTCAGCTGGACGGTAATTTTTCCCCAAACGAGATTACAGTGAAAGCAGCAGCGTTGTAGCTGTATGTGGTGAAAATAAATAAATAAATACAATGAATCAACCTGACCTGATTTTTTCGATTTGAAATGACTATCACTAGTTTATTATTTATTACATGGTCTTATTAACAATTAATAATAATAAATACTATAAAAAAAAAAAATAATAATAAATAAATAAAAATTCCAAAAGTACAAAAATAAAATACAATAAAATATATATATAATATACAAAACAAAATAAGAGTAATAATACAACAATTTTTTTACATTCCATTAGCCAGTAATTGTTAGCCAAATAAAGTTAAATTCTTAAACTATTTCAGCATATCTCTTTCTTAGAAATCTTGTAAATGAATATTTGAATGTATTTGTAGAATTTACATATACCCTAGTCTCTTGTCAACAATTTAATTGTTAATTTCTGCGGACTTTGAACTGTCCTTGGCGAAGCACCTGTCGATTGATATGTTTTCGACTCTCTTTTGTTCTCTGATTCACATGAGTGTACATACGGCGAAAAACAAAACATAAATAGTCTGCAGAATTTAAGCTGTTGTTGTTTGACAATGGATTTGAATTGTTTACAATTAATTTTACTTAATTTTATAATTAAAGTTATTGTAATATTAATATATTCCATGCTCAAGCGATGTTGGTCACTTAAGTTAAACATGTCATTTAAATGAGAAACCATTATGAAATAATTATGAAATTATGACGTGTTGTCATAAATTCATTTCAGTAAACCATTCTTTAATCCTTAATAACAAACTAAAACTACAGCAATTTAAACTTTAAATATATTTCCCAGGTAAATTCACTTTGAGCACGGAATATCAATATTTGAGAACAATCGTTGTAATTAAAAGAAAATTGCCTGTACATAACGCATTGATGTTATTAATTAGCTGTCAGAGGCCATCCACAATTTCAGACATTTTCAAAGAAGAATAGTGGACGTGTTTGGCAATTTTTATCTTGAAAATGCTGAGTACTCAAATGTCGCAAATGTTGGATAGCCTCAATTAAATTAATACTGTTGAAAAACCTGGTTCGAATCAAGTGAAATAAACTGAGTGATAGGAACCGAATACAAATGTTTTCTTTTCATTTCTGAGTTTGTGTATAAAACGAAGTCTTCTAAACTTGACCACGTGACCTGACAGATGAGGACAAACGGCGACAGGAGGTTTACAAAGACTATAGATAACTAAACCTCTCTCTGACATTATTATTGAAGGGACATCTAACATAAAAATTACAAGGGGAAACTGTGTCGAAAATTTAGTGGACCAGAAATAATTTTCACTAAATTTCGACTTCATGCTGAATTGGGAGAGGCGTTGGTGGGATGGGGAGGAGGAGGTGGATGGGGAGGAATGGGGGGATGAGGGGGAAGGGTGAGGGTAGGTGGAAGGAAGGGGAAGAGGAGGGAAAGGAGAGGAAAGGGAAGGAAGGGAGTTAGATGGGTGAAGAGTCCGGGAGGAAGGAGGAGAATTCTGGGGTGGAGAGGAAGGGGGATCAAATGCTGTTACCAAATAAATATCAAGGGGCATCCTACGTCCCAGCTACTCATTTTAAGTTATTTATTTCCCCTTGGTATTTATCGGATTACACGGCATTTGCTCCCTTCCTCACTCCCGCCCACCCTTCCCTCCTCTTCCATCTCCTCGATGAAAGAGGGCGCTGTTTAGATTGAGTGAACTCTCACGGTTGCACAAGATTTACCCATTCTGAAAAGCGCCCTCCTGTGTCTGCCACACCTCAAAAGGTTCAATAAATTCAACGTGTTTCCACATGGTCTGATCCTTCGTGCCCCAATTTGGAACCAGCAGTGTTGAACCAGTGTTGATTCCGACCACGATCTCTTGGGGTGTCCGGGGGTGGGGTTGAGCATAATAGGAAGGCGTATTTCCCCCTTCCTCTAGCTACAGGTATACACAATGACTTCCTAACCCCTTCACTGTCCTAGGCAGAGACAAGAGACGACTGTGATCCAGGTGAAAAAGCCCTGCCCTCATCGATGGATAATGTACTGGTCATCCCTCGTCAAATCTTTTAGGGATATACATGTATACCCCATCCTCATGAAGATTTGAGCTCCTGCCCATTGTTGTAGATTTTGTTTATCCTAATCGTCAACATTTCATTGACCACCCCTAAATGGATCTCCTGTCCTAACCCTCCCCAATGACCCAACCCACTCCACCTGAATAAAAACAAATCATTTGGGTTTGAAACATTAATTTGATTTTAAATATTCTGAAAAAATTTGAGAAATTAGGAAATCATTTTGACAATTTGAAGGAAATTTGAAATGTTTATTAATTTATTTAAAAATATTTTGGAAAGATTTGTGCATATTTTGAAATTGTTTGATTTAATAATTTAGGAAAATCATTCACTCAAGGCTATATGACCAATTTGGTTGAAAAGTTAGGGAGACCCAGGTCCTTTTTAAAAGTGATGGTTGTGAACTGCCCCCCCCCCCCACGTTGCGGATTTGTCACTTTGAATGCCTGCTATAAACCTTAAAAATGCTACCAATGGTTTGCTTTAACGGTACCCTTTGATGGCGTCGGATACAGTCCAGATCCAGTACAATACGATGAGCCACGGTGAGGGCGCAAATTATTCACTTATTGTTTTACCCAATGGAACCGTTATTGGCCATTGTGTATTGTTTGTTCCTACACGTTCCATAGTCATGTTCCCTATCTACAGGCGGTATCGTTATGATTGAAACATCACATTGTGAGGAACCTGTCTACTGGTTCAGTTGTACATGTGCTCATTCTGATTCTCATAGACTTGTGTACAGTGAAAGCAAAGAAGGCTGCGGTATAATACTTAAAAGCCTGCTGCACCTATATGATGGAAAGATTAGTTTACAACGGATATGTTTAATAATTGATGTTTGAAGGGGGTTCAAATAAGTTGCTATAGATGCAACAAACATCCCACGTCAGAAAAGTGTTAAGCCTGCTGTTGCTGGTCGCAACTAAATCTATCCAGAATAATTATGTTTTGTTTACTACTGTGGCAATATGATCCATTATAATGTTAAAGTTTTTTGCTGAATTTAAGCATGGTTTTGTTCTCATCTTATCAGTTATTCTGACATCTAGTCCTTAAATACAGTCTGAAAATATTACAGCTCAACAACTTTGGTTTTAACTTATGATGCGTCTGCTGACAGTTGTATGGAGAAAGTTCGTCAAATATAACTCATGGCCATAATTCAGGAAGTCCAGTTAAAGTGACACTGACACTAATACAACTACAAACATGTGATGGATTTTGCTTTTTTTTAATTGGTTGTATTTCTATTTGTATAATTGCTTATGTGAACGCTATATACAGAGCACACACAGCCCAGACTGTGTTTGGCGTCAGTGAACCGTTTTGATAGGATCACTTGCCTTTATGTAAGAGCGCTCTTGAGTTCTACATGTCATTTAAAGGATGAAGTATAACATGTACAAAGGTTTTATCCTAATGTTCTTTGTACCACGTGTCTTTGTTCAGAATTCATCCTGTTTTTTTTTTTTAATTATGATCTTGTAAAATTAATTGTAAACATCAAATCGTCGCATTTTTACATAATGACGAACTGAGAAAAAAATGCGTTACGAGTAACTTTCTTCGGGAATTGACGGTTTTCATTCATTATTGAAATTTGATACTGTAACAATCAAGGTCAAGTGGAAATTATTAATAATTTGTTTATCTTGGACCATGAAGTAGGATATCAAATAAAGGTTATGATTTTATTGGTCAATTGTGCGCCCAGTTATTTTAAGTCAAACAAGACCCGTTGTCAGGTAATGGCATTTGAGCCTTTATAAGGCTCGTTGTCAAAATGCGGCACACGTGGGCCTTTTAGAGTAACCTCCGTCCAGCAAGTCGGACACATTTTCGCTGACAGTTTCTTTGGCTTTATTTATGTTAATACATTGAAAAATGTTAAATATACACCAGTGGTGTAACACCACTGGTGTTATTTAACACCGCATATTTTTGCAGTTTAAAAGTACCGGTTGGTACTTTGCTGTGTTTGTTTTGTTTAAAATGTTGATTGTCTATGTAACGATGGCTTGAACTTATTCGTCACTATGTAAAATCAAATGCCGCGTGGTCGCCTATTCGTCACTTCAACGCACGCACAGCGCATGCTGCCTACTTTCTTATTCGTCACTTTATAAAACAAAAAAAAAAAATTGAGGTATAGAGTTTGTTAAAACAAAACTCAAGGTGTCTCGAGTGCCCTCTACTAATATGACATCATCACCTAAAGTTATTAAAGACAAGAGTTACTTCAGGAGATATGAGTTTTCATAATATGTATATATATAAAATACACATATTGTGTTACACTGAATACATTATTAACTTAACTTGGTTCAATCTATGTGACGTCATTCATATCTATAAAATTTGTTCCTCATAATACATGAGTTACTTCTAGGAGATATGTGTTTTATGATATATAATGAAAATAACATGTGCTGGAATACATTAACTCCGTCTAGCTCATCCCATATAATTTTAAATTCCTCCCAACCAAATTAAGTCTGGAACTTGGTAAATATGGCGTGGTTCTCTCTCTTCAGTGCTGAAAGTTTCCAAGGACAAAATCAGATGCACTGTGTGGTGTCATGCGACTTGACAAGAGACTATGCGGCTACGAGAGATAAGTTCTATGTTAATTTGACTTCAGACTACTGGGGACTAGGGGTGTGCAATGGAGGTGTTCAGAAACTTGAGTTTTGTATTACATATCAGGCATGAGTGGAAACAGTAGATCATTATGTAAATTGGGTAAATATATAAATCCACGAAACTCTGCCTCCGTTTAGAGATATTTGCATTTGAATGATATGAAAATACATAATAGCGCCCTTTTCGGCTATTTTAGAAAACTGCACATTTCGTAATGTACATTTCAATTTGTACAATTTGAATAGTTCACAATGGGCCAGTTTGTATGTTGGAAGAGTTTGGAAGGGGATTCCAGTATTTAGTGAATATTTATCGTCTATTGTAAAAAATTCTTACTAGTTTAAAACAAATCTTGCCTTTGAATAAAAGCGGTCTGAATCCTGTCTGAGGTACCCCAGTCCTCGTTCCCCACTCTACCCTAGGGTAAGATCCATGGTGTCGTGGGTTAGTATTACAAATTTAATTGATCATGCGTGAAAACAATCTAAATTGACCATACATCCCACATTTTGGGGTTTTGTTTCTGCTCTCATCCCTATCTCCTTGCCTTGAGCCCCACCCGCTTTGGGTAAACCCTGATCGTAACTCCTTCGCCTACTATCAGAGACCAATTTGTAAAATCTTTTATCATCTTTTTAAAAGTTCAGTATTGGTTATTACATTGCTTCAATGTTTTGTAAGTTTTGTAAATATTTAAATTGATAAAACATATTTTTCAAGCGTTAATGTTACACAAAACAATAAGTAATAAAGGAAATGCAAAACAAAATTTATCTTTTGAATGACATTTGCTTTATTTTGTCATGGACATGATACTCCTCTTTTTCCATCCATTTTGCACCTATCAATAATAATCCATTTCATGCAGGATAAAGGTTATCCAAACTCAAGGTCTAATTTGCAATGAAAAGAATAATTTTTCGAAGTACTAAATAACATTCCAACAAATATTCCAAGTGAACATGTAGTCCGCCATTAATTGGTTTTGGCTAGTATTGTTAAAACCTTTAGCACACTTTAAAAAAAGCTTTAAGTTTTACTGGTGTACATGAAAAGAAAGTCAGTCAGAATTTTTCAATTAAAGATAATGGTTAAAGGGCAATACTATCATCTCAATCAGAGAGACTTTCTAACGGGTCATGGAATCAGTGTCCTAGTGTAAGATGAACAAAGCAGGCAATTGAAAAATTACTGGCTCATATTTGTTAAGCAGTCTGCAAGTGATAAGTCATCTGTGTGAAGGGTAGGGCAACTGTAATGCCATGTGATTTCTCTCCATTATAAGTGTATTATATAGTACAGCTGGATGCATTGAAGAGTGTGTGAAGATTATTATGCACTTTTATGTAAAAATTCTCTCTGCTTCTTCCAGTAACCTAACTGCTCTTGCTATCGGTATCAGTGTACATATAATGTATATGAGCAAACTGCAGTCTCTTATACCAGTTCTTTTGAGTGAGAGTTTGTACACTGTCAAAATTGTATTCTTAGTAAATGATCTATGAATTGGCCAGCGGCAGGAAATGCACTTTCAGACGTGTTTTCAGATTGTGGGTCAACTCCAGTCAACCTCTCCACTTCTTGTACATACTTGATGAACTTATATGATAATGACTTTGGAAAGAATTTCATTGTTTTTTATTATTCTCTTTCGATGACTTCTCTACAGAATTTTATTTATGCATCATTGTACCAAATAAATAGGTATTTCATCTGATGGATCTGGCCTTTGTCAAGAATTGGGTACATATACCTATTAGAGCAAAGACAATGAAAAAGCAACCTTAAACCCACAAGATCCTTTTTATCTTCTGATTTGCAAAAGTAACCTCTCATCTTTCCGTTGGCTGCTCAAACATGTTGGCAATCAAGGTTACTGGGACTGTGAATACTTATCAGTTTTTTTTCTCAATTTTTCCTCGGTTTGTCAGGGAGTAACTTGATGAAGACCACAGTTTTCTTCTCTGGGGTCTCCAGTGCTGTATTCTTAACGCTTCCACCTCATGTTGACCTGATATATGTATGAAGAAAGAATGATGCAACATTTTAATAGAAATAGAGGAACAAGCGGAGTAAGTGAGAATGGGCATTAGACAAAAAAAAAAAGAGAGTGAAAATTAACAAAAAAAGTAAACACACAAGACAAGGTAAAATAGATACAGAAAGAAACGAAAAAGCAACATATATAACTAGAAACAATTTTACTTGCAACTAAGCTTGGCGATAAACACGATATCGAATATTGCGATAACTTTTATCTGATTACAATATCGAGAAAATATATTTACGTTATCGGCATATCCGGCGAAATCGCGAATACAAATATATCACGATAAAATATAAATGACATTGTGAGTCAAGTCAGAAATTCCATGTGAAATAAAATCATTAGTCTTTTTGAGCTTTAGAAATGAGAAACAAAAGTTAAACTACTTCAGAAGTACATATACGCTCTGGTAAATGAATTTGTAATTATATTGTGGCATCTTGTAGAGGCAGGTACATACATGTACCCGTATATTGGTTCTAAAGTAATCATGTGCATTAATGCAAAAAAGAATTGCGATATTATTGCCGAAAATTGTACATATGCTCGTTTGCCGATATATCATGGATAAAAAAAATTTCGTTATCGCCCATGTTTACTGTATACTTCGAAACTTGATTAATTCTTGAAAGAATGTCATATCCAACCGCCACTTTTTAAGGGTTTTTTGGAATTTTTTTTGCAACCACTAACCTGTTAAAAATTGATTCTATCAATTTTGCGGTACAGAAAGTGAAACTATCTTTAAAATCCACTCTTTATGATGGTTTTCGGACTTTTACTTTTCCTTAAATAGAAGGATTATATTATAGCTGCTGCCACTGTACATGTACAATGACTGTGTTGGTCACTAATTAATCAGAGTTTATATCAGACTGACACGACTGAGGAATTCATCGTATACCAAAATGGCTTGATTTTTCATGAAATAAATATCCTGAACACTTGAAGTATATGTCCATCATCATCCATATGTTCTTCTACCTTACGAGGTGCAGGTAAGATACTTTATTGGTTATATTGAATGAGAAAAGGTGGCGGTCGGATACGACATTTCACCCGAATTTTTCAACATTTTTGGCTCACCTTGATGTTTCTGTTTCTTCTTATTTCTCCCTCTCAGCCCCAAATGGCATGGAAGCATACTTGTACCACCCAGAGGAAAATTCATAAAAATCTGTTAATCAAATGGTACTAATTTTAGGAACAATGTCGGCTATTCATCCATGGTTACGTTGTCGATAATAAAATAATTAAGCTGGGGTATCCATCTCATTATATACACTCATGAAAAATAAACCCAAAAACTTTTAATTCAGTTTTTAAATTCATTTCCATAAATATTCACACCGCCAAGAGTTGAATATCTCCAGCTCATGTACACAAGTGTATGTTGTGTAACTATATTACTTTTTAAGCATCTGATAAACTCCATTATAAAGATCCCATTTTTCAACAGTAAGCTGACGTTTTCCCAAAAAGTGCCCTTTCAGGATTTTGATGGACGGGGTGGTTGGGGTGGTTAGGTTATAGTTTATTTTGTTGGTCAAGGTTATTTGTTGGTCAAGGTATTAACATGGTAACTATTGAAAATAATCTACCAGGAAACGATCTTTTTTGAAATTGTTACTGCAAAAGTATGATAATAATGTCAGCCAACATACGACACGATACTGAGGACATGACCACACAATGAGATATTAAAAGTCTGATTATTACAAGTTAAATTCGTCATGATATTTTTCATTGTTAGGTAGTCAAGTCCAACCATTTTACAAAAAATATGTAGTCCGATTAGGTCCAGATATCTTTTCAAATCTCTTTTTAAAAATTAATTCATAATTACCTGTAACGTTAGCTGTAACAGAGATTCTGTGATCGTTTTCATTACCAGCGATCGTATAAGTTGTGCCAAGTAGCCGCAGTCTAATATTCCTCAACGTAATTAGACCATTCCTTGCTCGATGGTTAGATATGGACATTGGCAATATCACACCAACCATGTACCAAGGTCTATTGCTCCATCCACTTGCATACATGAAAGAATGCTTGTCCGAACTCATTTCCAAAAATGAAAAAAATTTGGATTCCATGCTAGACAAATTATTATTATTAGTACATTTTCTGCGACGCATTTTCTGCAGACGGCCCGACACTCAGGGAAGCTATTGTTTTTGCTGCATGGTATGGTACTAGCAAGGGTGTAAGCATGCATGGCAGGTTTCAAGTGACTCATGCGGTCTTCTGTAAACCTTGGAACTATTCTATTCTAATTCAGATAATGCATATACACACAATTATAGGCCGATATGTCTGTGTGTGTAGAAGACGTCATGTATGGCTGTGCTTCTGAATAGAAGAAATTCGTTTAAACTTCGTTTTCGACCGGAAGTGAGAGGTCAAATCGGGGTCATGTCTGTAATGAATGTGACATATTCAACGTCTTTAAGATGATGCAAAGATTGTGAAAATATTTTCTGTGGTTCATGTAGAGTGATGATTTTTGAAATCTTTTAGAATGTTCAACTTCCGGGTTTCGACCTTGAAGGAGAGGTCGATAGGGGTCACGTCTGTGTACGACGAAAATCACATAATTAAAGATCTATAACATGGTGCAAAGACTGTGAAATATCGTTTGTGGTTCATGAGATGATGATTTTTGAAAATATTAAAGTTTGGATTTAGTGTAATTCGGACATATCTGATGATCT
Organism: Zoroaster sp. YZ-2022; assembly: GCA_029582265.1. Classification (NCBI taxonomy): domain Eukaryota; kingdom Metazoa; phylum Echinodermata; class Asteroidea; order Forcipulatida; family Zoroasteridae; genus Zoroaster; species Zoroaster sp. YZ-2022. Next base: position 61,762,051 of record CM055818.1, read on the forward strand.
CACCATGACGTCACAATTTGACATAAAAAGACAAGTTAAGGTTCAAATATGTGAAGTTTTATGCTCTGTGAACTCTGCAACTATGTTTTTGTCTCTGGATAATTCTTATTAAGAAGAAGAAGAAGAAGAAGAAAAAAAAACTGAAATAACATTGGAAGAGTGTTTTGGGCACCAACCCAAACACCCAAAAAAAAATGACGAACACATTGACAGAGTGTGTTCGCGCCGTAGTTCGAACACATAAATAACGTCATAGTAATTATTAAGTTTTGAATTGGTCCGCATGTGAAAGTTGAGCTGAATAGTGTTCTGAAGTATGATGAACGACAACATCGTTCCCCTAGGATGTTCCTGTAGTTTATGTATACCTGTACTCACTGGTCTCTCGCCCTTGGGAGAGGACGTTTTAATAATACAAAAATATTGATATGCAAATAGGGCGATAGACTGATACCGCTTGTTGAATTGTGTTAGCTGCAGGGGAGGCCGGGACTAGGCCATTTAATTTATTTCTACAAATGCAGTTTCGGCAAAATCACTCATCCAAACACGATTTTAGTTTAGCAACAACTTCATATATATAGGCATTAATCATAAAAACAAAATTTGTATTTTGTTTCCTCGAAACATTAATACAATTCAGGTTGGACCGGTCTATTAGTGAATAATTTTTATCTTTTGAGGAAAACCAAAAACAGATAAAGCTGAGCCTTATCAAGTTTCTGTCAACCAATCAGGTGATTAAGCATGTAAATCAACTTTCATCAGTGCGACTTCACTTTGACCAATCAGTGCTTTTACGCTTACGTAATCCTTTGGATCACAAACATGCAATATAAAACACTCATCGGTCGATGCTGGTGTTACATTTCTACATTGCAGCCGTGTGCAGTATAGTCGTGTTTCAATCAAACAGTTATCGACCGATGATACTGAAATACTTGATTGAATAAAAACTGATAGTTCTACTTATTTAATTGGATTTACATTGAAACGGCCACCCATATACAAACAATACATTGAATGATGACGCAGTAAGGGCACTCTTTGATGTGCGTACCCATTTCCAAAATGATGTTCTGTATGCCTATAATACCCACTGATATCACAACTCGGTAAGCTTTGGAAGTCAATGTGGTGGGCTTGCAAAACGAACATCTCCCGCAGATAACTAAGCACTGCAAAACTTTACGTATGCCAAGAAAAAACTGTAATTCCTATTACGTCGGCATGCGGACGAGACTGTAACATGGATAAGAACTGCAAGTCATTTAACTTCTATAAATGCAATAAACTGCAGTGAGTTAAACAACTCCACAAGGGCTGAGCAGATCCTGAATCATTTGAGAGTTGAAGATCAAGAGAGAGTGTACTTCCGATGAAAATGAAAATACACCTCTCTTCTCATTGCCTGGGATTGATCAAGCTCCAGAAGTTGTAAAGGGCTAATGGAGGCAGGTTACCGCACAAGTGGTGTTCACAAGATCTACCCAGACGGATTTCTGCCGTGGTCTCCAAGTATATTGTGACATGTGACATTGATGGCGGCGGATGTGATTGTGTTTCAGCGCGCAGACAGGACGGCAAATTGACTCTTCTTTATCGTAACTGGAGTGAGTATAAATCTGGCTTCGGTGCGATTCCAAGTGGGGAGTATTGGTTAGGGAATGGTAACTGGTGAGTCTGACATATGATAAATCACACGGGACATGGACCTCCGTGCATAGGATCAAACAGATTGATTGATCGATACGGCATGGCCCGCGAAATACACGGATTTCCAAATCACTCAGAAAATTACATTAACTGAATTATGGCAGAATACGATGTGAGCAGCACTGCTGGTGACGCTCTTGGGCGGCACAAGGGAAGGTACTTCACAAATAAAGTGATAATGACACAATGATGCGTCAGGGGAGAGAATTGTGCACAAAAATATGAAGGAGCCTGGTGGTTTAATAGCTGTCACCTCTGTCACTTAAATGGTCAGTTATTACCCAGATGGGCAGTATCAGGAGTACCAAAGGCATTGTGTGGTTTAACTGAATAACAACT
>CM055818.1:61764605-61780586 GCA_029582265.1 Zoroaster sp. YZ-2022
CCCTACATCTCTCCAAATCTGTCAGAGTTTCTCCGTGATGAATAAGCCCAACAGCGCCCAAATTGCCAGTGGAGCCCCGATAGCCAACGCAAGTGCGGGATTTAGGCAAGAACTACCGACCCGGCGCTGGCTTGCCACGTCGGCCATCTTGAACCTTGCATTAAGTCAACCTCGTCCGCAGATGCACGTGTAGTGTTGTCGAGCAATAATGTTTGTTTTGGTAACATGATTGTATGGATTATAAGGTTTAACGCACATCAATGAGGACGAGGTTGAGGAGCGATTATTAATTTCACGGGGTTTGATTTTCAATTATGAAGATTTTTTTCAAGTCCCAAAATCAGTGGGCACCAAGGGGAGGGAGGAGGGAACTGCTCGAGCCCCTCCCCAGGGCCCGCTGATGTTTTATTTTTATTTTTAAAGAAGGGGAAAGAGAGCAAATCTGGCCCAAGTCTTGTCCCAAAAAGGGGAGTTCGGCAAGGAGTATGGGGCAGGGTACAAGGGATGGGGACTCAGGAGACCAAGTCCCCCAAAAAGTGTTCCATTTTTTCCCAAATCACTATTATATTTACGGCGTTGCGTTGCATGTGCATGTAGCTTGAAGGGCCACCAGTATATATAACACATTTTAGACATTTCCCCCGCCTTGCAGGTGCACCCTGATCGGGGAGCAGCTTTACTAATTTTTATTTTCATTTTCTGTTGTCCGTTTCTTGTTGATGTCGTTGACTGTCGTTGAGGTTATTCGTAAATGTTTTGAAATTTAAACACCCCCGCATTATAATCAACTCTTTCCAGTTTGTAACAAAAGCCAGGATCGGGTTTAATTTACAAAGATATGCGAATTGTTTTAGCAAACACATGGATAATATTGATTTGGTTTGCGCCATAAAGTTTTGAGAAAATTTAGCCCCGCCGGAATGATCACAAACTTTACGCCCCCAATGAAAATATTTAAATATGAAATTTTGCGACAAAACAAATTAGCTCAAGTTCTTTACATCAAGAGGGAAAATATGGAAGGTATCCCCACGAGTCTGAATCATGTCATAATGTCTTCTTTTATGACTAGAAACCACAGGAAACATTTAACATGTGCCGTAGGTTCACTGACGAGCACGTTTAAAGGACATCTACAGCCCCCAAAGCGGTTATGGTTGTCCGCCATGTCTCTCCCCATATTGGTCAAAAAAAATTTAGACCCCCCAATAAAATCTTGGTGCGCCATCGCTCAAAATACCATCGATTGGAATCCCCATTCTCACCCTCCATGACACGCAAACCTGAACCAAACTGAATGATGCAACATTAGAACCAGGAGGGCGTATTTTTTTTTACACGTGTCAATTTCTATGAAATTTCCCCAATCTTATAAAACTTGTTTTTTCAAAATTACCTCACGTCTGTCCTGGAAAAAACGCATCCATGAGGAGTGGAGAGGGCGGGGGGAGCCGAGGAACATTAGATTTCTTCCCATTTGTGTGTAGACTATATAAACGTGTTTAGAATAGGAATGTGTCATGTGCCATCCCTCTGTGCCATCTCTCTGTACATGTTACCAAAGAGAAAAGATCCTCTATGATGTTACACGTGCTTAGCTTTTTGACATCTGTTCATATATGATATTTAGCATTCAAACACATCATAGAAAAGCACAATCGTGTTTTAGGCTAAACATGTGAATATGAGCGAGGTCAGAGTTTAGAACGCTCTTTTTTGTTGAAGATCGCCTTTATGCCTATTAGAGAACAATAGGCATAAAGGCGTCCTCGCAGTAAAGGAACGTCGGAAAATACGGGCCTGGTGTTTATTAGAAATGCCAGCAATTCTAAACACCATTGTTACATTGTGGCGTATGCAGACCGACCCCTCGACCAGTCTCGTGCTAGATCCGTCCGGTTCGAAAACAGGCAGGAACTCATGGATGGAGATAGTCTTGGCAAGACGTTACTCGTGATTTAATACGTATACGCCGCGCCGAATGATCCACTGTGACGGATAAAACCAGAGCAAGGATAAACCAATTGCTGCCGGTGGGCGCCATTCATTCTGTCCACGGCCGCGCCACAGGAAAAATGCACAATATTCATGACACAATACATGTACTTGTAGGTCCTGCCTCCGAGGCTCCTCTCTCTGACATCACCACATCACAATCATACGAAATTATATATGAGTATATGAGACTCTGCAATTTCCTTAAATACCTTTCTTTTGATGAGAGTTTCGTGCGAGAACATTTCTTTAATTTATTACACAAGTTGTCAAGAATAATTGTGTGCAATTTTGAAAAACAAACCAATGCCCTTTTCAATTTCAATGGTCCAGCTACTCTAAAATTATACACTATTTCTCCCATTCTCATAAATTAGAACTTCTTGAATTTTCAAATATTTTATTCTTTGGTCCATGTAATTTATAAACTCTTCCTATTATTTTTTTACAGCATGTTCATGACATATTATTTTCCTCATTCACTAAATTAGAACTTCTCAGAAATTTCAACACTTTATTCCATGTACTCCACAACATTTAACTATTATTTTTGCGGCATATTGACTCCGATGTATAATGGCTCAGACTGAGTTCCAGCCAACAGTACCCCTAACACGGCGTTGACACCACATCCAAAATGCAGTATCGTAACTGTTCAAGTCATCAACAATCTTGGTATGGTTTAACGTCTTATGTTAACAGATCGTTTGGAGAAGGGGTCTTCATACTCAATGATGAACATTTCATTTAGTTTTAATGGTTGCTTTAATCACAAAAAAATTAAGGTTTAGTATAATTTGTTATTAGCTTCTTGCTATAGCAGTACTGGCATTTCAGTCCAAGAGAAGGGGTGTATCTGATAACCACCTTCCAATCCATGTCACAAACCCCTCCGACGAGGGAGGTGTATACTACTTTATCTCAATACAAGACCTCTCCTCTTTTCAGAGGCAATCCTATCCCTAGGGAATTAATTATATTAAAATTGTTCTTCTGCATTCCCCATTGACTCTTTTACATCCAAATGACTTCCCCATTACATGCCTGGGTTATTGTCTAGAATTATTTTAACCCACAGATGACAAGACGTTGGCATAACCCCTCCTCTTTTCAGTGGCACCTTAATTCTACCTACCGTAAAAAAAAAAACAGTAGGGCTTCACGTTCGGAGGTTGTAATTATATTAAAAATTGTTCTCTGTATTCCCATTGGACTTTTTACATCCGAATGACTTCCCACACATGCCCAGCTAGTGGTTTGGTAATTATTTACAAACCCAGATGACACACAACGGCTGTGTAGTGTATCTATCTCCTGTATATAATCTTGCAAACAGTAAACAACCGTCTGGTTTATCTCTCTCCAGCATGTAACCCAATCATGACCCAACCCAGACACTTCGTCTGTCTGTGGGGTGGGGTTATGCCTGGCACTGGTTGTCGCAAGACATCAAACAACGCAGTCTTCGATGGTCAATAGATGGTTCCACTTATCAGTGTGGGTTAGATTTGGGGGCTCTTTATGTTTTACACAATGGATGGTTGGATTTGTGCACAGATATATGGCAGCAATTTTTTCCAGCCTCCAGAAAAAAACTACACAGCCTGGGGAACTGACACCCCTTCTAAGATATGTGGAATGGTCCCTTTAGGATACTGGGCAATGACTCAGCCATCTGTGGGTTTTTTTTCTGGGAGAAACAATGAAATACATAAAATCTGACTCTCACGAGAGGAGGGCTCCCTCGCCGGAGGGTTTTAAACAACATTTCACCATCGGTAGACATAACAATGAATTAACATGACGTACATGTGTACATAATGAACACAATCATGACAATGTCCCCTGGCAATTATGTGAAACCCCTGATTACATACTGTACATATTTGACAGGAAAAGTGGTGAAAGTGAAGAGTTTGGGGTAGATTCTTATATTATCAAACATTTTTATTTGGTTTGGACACATGCCTAATGACCAAATTAATTTGTCCAAAGTGCTTTTATCTTAGGGAAACAAACAAAAACATTATAAAAAAATATTGAAAAATTCAAGAAGTTACCATGACATAACTTTATGAAACACGAGGGGAGCACCAATTTTTAAAAAATTTTCACAGATTTTCACATACATTTTTCAAGAGATCTAATGTTAACGTGTTACAGGGTTGAAGTTGGAAGTTGTTCATTATCAAATACCAATGATGCAACATTCTTCCATTTAGTTTTAATGGTTGTTTATTACAAAAAAATTAAGGTTTAGTTTGCTATAGCAGTACTGGCATTTCAGTCCAAGAGAAGGGGTGTATCTGATAACCACCTTTTCCAATCCATGTCAGTTAAAACAACATTTTATTTAACTCTCTAAGCCCTTACTCCTATTTTCAATCTTAAATCTTTTTTAAAAAGAGGACAGAAACATCTTGCAACTTTAGCTAAGTGCAGAATTGATGTTGGTGTGACTTTTCGACATAATGAAGCACCAGTCATCAGTCAATGGAATTGGTAATTTGGGCCCTTTATACTTTTATTGCTTGTTTGCCACTGTTACCCCTTCCCCTAGTTATTGATTCTATAGTGCTGCAAATGATAGACCAAATAATTTTTAGAAAACAAACAAAATGTGTTGGTTCATCACCAGTGGCAGTATATGCCATGCCACCAAGAACTTGGGGGAGGGGCATGACATTTTATTCCAAAATTACCGATTCCAATGACAAACCCCCTGAATGCCACCCATTCTGAACTGTCACTAAACTCGTACATACAGAGCGCATACATTTATTATAGGCAAATGCAGATTGATTCTGTTTCTCTTGTCAACAAAGGATCATGGTTGGGTTCTATTTACACTGAAATCATTTCACTTGTTACATGTGTAAGACCATGCACACTCATTTCTAGATTGGTTACAAGTAGGTTAAACATGTCAACAAAGTGGTTTCAATTGATTGTGGGGAGGAAGTGTGTAACCACAAAAGTCAAGTCATGAAACCCAATAGACAGTTAAAATAAATATGTATTTCATTGTTTTATTAGCAATTTACAAGCACCCATACAACTCTTTGATTATTTCAATGTCTAAAAATTTATGTACAAATGGCATCTGATCTTAGGTTGTAACCTGTAGTATGGATGCAGCTACAGACATTTTGCCAATCATGTGTACAACCTTGAAAATGTGAAAATCAATGTAGAATTTATTTTAAAATTTTATAAATTATTTTTTAATTATTTGCAGTATAGGGGAAAACAAAGACAGTTTATAAGCATGTCACAATAAGGAGATGCTTGATGACAGATGCTGATGACAGACACTATCATTGTCAATTTATCATTATATTTTTGTTATAAACTTGACCTGAAAGTGAAGTACAATATAAATAAAGATCACTCTCAGTATATAAACATGCAGTCCATCAATTAAATTAATTTTTGTACAAGACTTAATACCAAGAGATCAATACCAATGTGGGCTTCATTTAAATCTAGAATTGAAAGGTTTTTTCATAAACAAAATAAAAAGGGCAACCAATTATCAGATTTGATCCAGTAGATATAATTACACTTAATTTTGTTTGAATTGGGAATTATTTACTTTTTGACAACTCTTCTGCGGGGGCAGGGGAAGATGGAAGCACGGATGCAAGCTTTCCAACTTCATCATAGTAGTTATAAGCTTGTTTTCTAATGAAAGGCTAATTAGCTGATATCCATACAAGCTTTGAAGACTTGCAGACATCAGCTATTTGACATAAGCTGCATTGTTTCTTCTCCACCCAACTACTATACGGCTGTACTTTGAGTAAACTGTGGTACCTGATACGTGAACATGAAATGCACAATTATTAGCTAACTTTTATTATGTTCATGTAGGAAAATTAATCACAACATGGAAATGGAAATCCAGGAGTGTAAAGACTCTTTCTCTCACAGGGTAACTTTTTCCTTGGTAAAGTTGGAAAACAAGGAAAGGGGAAATATTATATGTGCTCTTCCATGCTTCAGTGTCTTCAGTATTTAAACCCCAGCTCCCAAACAATTTAACCCACACTTCCTGCTCTTGAATTTGCAGCTAAGTTTAATCCAGTTACTATACATGTAGTCCCCTTATACCCTAAATCAACTTGGTGACTTTACATGTATGCCCATAATAACGCTGAATAGGTTGATCTGGCCTACAACCCTGCAAACTATTTTCATATGAGTGATTTTTAATGTTGATTTATCATCTAGCATGCTTTTGAAAAGCATGTGTTGGGCTAGTGTCAATATTTAAAAAAAAAACATAGTGTCTCCAAGTCACACTTAATTTCTAATTTATTGCTTAAATCTCACAGCTTTTCCAAGTTCAACAGCCAATATCTCAAGAACTAAATGACCTATTAGAAAACAAAAAACACAATTGAATTCCTTACATTATTAGCTTGTAATTCTTGTGAAATGAGTTACCACAAATACTTTGCCAATGGTCCAATTAGTGGCACACGAAGTAACGATTTTACACATTTTAAAAGGTCATATCTCATAGCTTCAGTTTGATGTATAAGTTGACAAATTTGTTATTTTTTCATAATCATGAGGAGGTCATATATGACCTTCAAACCACCTAATCTGACCTTTACTTGCTGTCCAAACAGGAAGTTCAAATTCAACACATTCTAACGCAAAATTGATATATCTTTTGAATATGAAATTGATATTGTTATTATAAAAGATGATAAACCATTGCCAATATAATATTTACATCATCGTTGATAATTTTATTGAACCGGAAGTTGACTCGAACACCCTGTGTTTGTTCAAACAAACACTTAAGCTCTAGTTATTATTGTTGTTGGTTTATTTCAATGAAAAAAACATGGCGGCCATAGAGTCGAATTGCGTTTACATTTAGGCCTACAAAGTTAAGACAACATAAATATTTAAAAACCACTGTAGAAAATAAATAATATAATAAATAAATAAATTCTTTACAAGTTAAATTCTTTTAAACTAATTATAATTAAAATAAAAATTTACAAATTAAATAAATTCTCCAGCATCCCCCGGAAACATTGGTTCCCCAGTGATCCGCCCGTTGATCGATTCTGTCCCTCAAGATACACAGTGTGATCGCTAAAGAAGGTCACATGGTTTAAAGGGGGCACTGCCAAGAAGGCCCTATACCCTCTTTGACCCCCTAACTCCCCTATTATGCCAACTTAATGCTCTAGCCAGGTATTGCCACCTGCCTCTCTTAGGCCAAAACAAGTCTCTGGTATGGTGTTCTAAAACGGCCACATGCACATTGCAAGAAGAGTGTATGTCGCATTAGAAGTTCACGCGTCGTCACTAGAAGTGTTGTCGCGTCGCATTAGAATGTTGTCGCGTCGCACTAGAAGTGTGTCGCGTCGCACTAGAAGTGTTGTCGCGTCGCACTAGAAGTGTTGTCGCGTCGCACTAGAAGTGTTGTCGCGTCGCACTAGAAGTGTTGTCGCGTCGCACTAGAAGTGTTCACCATTGCAGTTTTTTCTCGTATGAAGAGCCGTATGGCGTGACTAAATTTTGACTAATTAATATATAAGACTAAAATAAATGTAAATCCATATTTACTAGAAAAACCAATTATACAAAAGCGGCAACCAGACTGGTTGGCAGCTAGCATGCATACGGTATTAACCATGAATTTTGGGATTTATATTCCTTTAAAAAAGTCCTCCACAGCCCATACATTATTGTTTTACAGAAAGGTTTTGTTTCTGAATTAGTGTTGTAGTTAACAAAAAATGTTGCTAATCCTGTTACAAATATTTACAACATAAACCTAGTCTCGATCCCAACTACCTACATGGAAGGTGAGCATTCTGAACCACAAGACTACCATGCCACTCGAATTTGGCGGTGAATTAAGTACAGAAGAACCTTTGTAAAATTGTATTTATAAAATACTATAAATTCTTTAATGCAAAAAATATTGCTCAGGCCTACAGGGTTCACTCGTCCCCACCACCCAGGTCCGTATCGAGCGGGGGCAGGGGTATGGTGTGCGACACCCTAATAATTGTTCTCAATAATAATAATAATAATAATTTAAAAAAAAATAATAATAATAATAATTCAAAAACAAAAATAATAATGAACATTGTAATGCGCCGGTATCTGTCAAAAGAGACGCTCATGGCGCAGTGACACATCAGTGTACACAAGAAAACAAAATATATGGTAAGAACAATGCAATATAAAATAACAAGGAACAATGGTTGTAAAAAAGGCCGACTGGCCCTGGTCAGAATATGCTAGGCAAAGATGATATTCTGACAACAAGGAAAAACCCTGCATACACAACCATGTAAACAAGGTTGATTAGCAAAAATGTAAACACTGTAGCGATACTCTTCACATATTAAACAAAAAAAAACAAAAAGGTATAAATACATCATCATAAAAGTCAATAGTTAAACATAAGTAAATTATACATCAATTTTCAGTCGGCAAATCAAAGGTACTAGCGCAAGGGTTGGTCCATAATAAATTTTCAGTCAGCAACATTTGTATGTTTTATATACTGATGCCTACTTTCACAACAAACTATTTTAAAGCAGAACCATACCCTAAATTCATGGTCACACAATAATGTAATTATATGGGGGGTGGCTAGATGAAAGATAATTAAAAGCAAAAAGGACACAAACGAATTGTACAAATTAGATGATTTTATTTTTATATAAACTTGTTTAAAGCATCAACCATTATAAACTGTTAAATAAAGGAATGTTTATTATGTACATGTACAACACTGTCCCAAATATGTCCCACAAGTTGCATTTTGAGATAATCAAATTTGTCACACAACTAACTGTATTAACTATAGGCAGGAACACATTTAAAGTTCATGAGACAATTTATTTCACATAATAAACAACCTGAATGTATTTTCACTATTGCTGAAGCTTTCATAGGCTGGAGTTATGCATCAACAAATGCATTCCTAACAGAAAATAATATATTTTACTACAGAAAACTTTCTTACAGTTCATGAGTTCAAAGCTAAAAATTAAGTCTTAATTGTTAACCTGAGATCCTGGTACTTTATTTTTTATTTTTATCTGTTTTTTCTGAAACATGTGAGTAGACTTTCACTGGTCAGTACGTCTGACCGAGTTCCAATGACCAGTTGTAACAGTTGTACTTAAAGAATTGCCAATCATGAAACATTGTTTTGACATTTATTGATATTTCATTTGTTTTGTTACTTTCCTTCTGTTTCTCAGATTTATATTGGATGTTACGAACTTAGATTAGTGACTGATTATTTAAATTTCTTTTCTGATTATTGTTTAATTCTTATTATTTTACTTTATTGCATTTCACACTTTTGTATTGTTGCTGATTCCTCAGTTAGATGAGTTTGCTTACAATTTATTATTACTGTTTGGACTGTTAAAGATAATATTAGTCTGTCAATACAAAACTTCAAATTTAATAATTTCATATCTCTAGTTGACAAATTATTTATATTAATATTTGGTAGTTTTATTGTCATTTATGTGAGATAATTACCATTACGAGCACAACAATACCGAACAAAACCGCTTAAAATTCAATAGTCTGTTCTCAGTAAGAGCTGAAACATCTCATATAATATCTCCAAGCCGACTGCGGGTGTTTCCATAATTCATCGAGCCAGTTCAAGTCCAAAGGCCTTGACTTTAATTTAGTAATTGAATGTTATTGAAATTCAAATTCAACACGCGATTGCAATTGTGTCTCAAACCATTGACAGATCGAGAAGGGCGGAATCAGGGGCAGTTTATAATAATCATAATATGTAATTTAACGACTTTTAAAATGCGTGACGAGTGTCTATTTTCAAACTTTGAATAGGGGCACCTGGGGCACAGACCTCGGATGGGGACAGGAGTTGACGTACACCCCTGTTCCCCCTGTTCCCTCCGTTCCCCTGTTCCCACGTGCCCCTGAGTACGCCACTGAGTTTAGCTTTCAATGTAATGCGATAAACTCAGCTAAGAAAACTGACCCTAAATCTTAGCTTTAAGTCTCCAAAACACAAACCCAAAACAAATATTTTTTAAGAGGTGTGAAACTTTACAGCGTTTCGCTTCCAAAAGACGTATTTTCTGCGGTAATTTGGTGCATTGTATTGACATTACATGTACAACGGTTGTTTTATGTTGTCAGTTTTGCTTTATTGTAATGCGTGTAATAACATGGGATACTGTTGAGGCTACGTCTGGCAGCAATCGTCAAGCGGTCGTAACAGTGTTTTTTTTTTTTGGGAGGCTTAGCTTTTAATGTTTACAGCAAAATTTCTTAAAAACGGATACAAAGCTACAGATTTCATAGTCTGTCCTCAAATGATTTGGGTACTAGAAACATTTTCGTAACAAGAAAACATATGGTGGTCCCTCCAGATGATGCCGAAGGTTACAACAACGAAAAATAAATAAATCCTACATATTCAATTGGGAATGTCAGTCTGGGCATCTAGGGGTTCCCGGACTTCCGGATCGCGGGAGGTCCAGAGTCATGTAGGGTACTAAGTTAGCTAGATGGGAATTTCACCTTACCTCTCGTCGTCTCGTCACTGCCATTTTTAAACCTTACCCTCTCATCAGACACTTTCGTGAAGACACAAATAAAATTGCTTATGACTGAATGCAGCTAAGTATGTTTAATAAAATCCGGGGCAGCCAGGGGAAGAATAGCGGATAAAGGAGGCAGGGCAAAGAGGACAAGTGTCCATTCATCACCTTGTAATTAATTTTACCCTATACTTTTATATAGTGTGGGACCTCTTTCCCCAGGCAGTTTTACCACCTTTTTGCTGCTGATGTCTCATTTGTATTTCTAGCCCCTCGGATCCAATCCCTGCTTATAAAGGTGCACATGTACTGTTTGGACTGTTATAGATAACATTAGCCTGTCATCACAAAACTTCAAATTGGTATTAATTTCATATTTATATTAATATTTGGTGATTTATTGTCATTTGCGTGAGATAATACTCGTTACAAGCAATGGAAATAACTGTAATACGAGACAAAAACTGCTTAAAGTTCATTAAGGTCTGTTCTCCCGTAAGAGCAGACACCTCTCATAACTATTATTTACAACCCGACTGCGTGTGTTTCCACACGTAATGAGCCAGTTCAAGTGAAAAATGCCTTGACTTTTAATTCTTAGTAATTGAATGATGGCTGAAATTCAAATTCAAACACGCGATTGCAATTGCGTCTCAAACCATTGGTGGATCGAGAAGGGGGCGGGCCGAAGGTAGTTTATAATCATCATATTATGTAACAATTTAACGACTTTTTAAAATATGTGATGAGTGTCTATTTTCAAACTTTTGAAGATGGGGCACCTGGGGGCACAGACCTCGGCCGGGGGCAGGCACGTGGCCCCAGCTTCCAGTTCTCCTCAGTTCCCCGTGCCCCGAGTACGCCACTGAGTTTAGCTGTCAATGTGTAATGCGATAAACTCAAAGAAAACTGGACCCTAAATCTTAGCTTTGGTTCCAAAACACAAAACTCAAAACAAATATTTCCTAAGAGGTGAAATTGGCCAAACTTTGGAGTTTGCTTCTAAAGATGTATTTTCTGCGGTAATTCTTATTTTGTTGGTGGTTGTATTGATATTAACATGTACAACTGTTATTTATGTTGCTGTTTGGCTTTATTTATTGTACTGTGTGTGTAATAACATGTGATCTTTTGAGGCATCAGTCTTAACAGTGTTTTTATTGGACAGAGGCTTAGCATTTAATTTTTTTACAGTAAAATTGCTTAAAATGAGTACTAAGTTACTGGGTACTACTGTCACCAAGTCTATCATATTTGTTTGGGAATTTTCGTATATTTTCGTAACAAGAAAACATATGAAAAATTAAGTCCTCCAGATGGTACCTTGTGAAATTTGCTTGGCTCATGGACAAATATCCACACATCGTGGACTATTTAAATAAACATATCCGTGTTCACGATCTGAACAACAGAATTTCAACAGGAGCTTTCTGGAATCGGTTGTCCTAGCACGCGACCGAGGCGACGCCCAAGTGATCAGTCCATTCTGTGATCTATGTTTTCTTCATATTTCTGTACCGATTTGAATGGGTATGATTTGTGAGAAAATGTTAAAGCATGATGCATGCTGATACCACCAGTCCTATTCAAATAATGGGACGAGTGTGAGCCCTGCATTTTGCTTCCGGTGATTGGTTCAAATAAAATAAATGCATACATACATATTTTTTCATATTGTTAGAGTATTTATGATTATTCATTATAGCGTCCACGTGCACACAACAGATCAGACTGTGTGAAGGTGATCGTGGCTTCACCCGCCCGTGTTCATGAACTTTTAGGCTTAATGTGATTACAGGGTAGCATGCTCATCGCTGACCTTTTACACAGGGGTGGTGTGTGCAATGAGTGACACGGGGGCTTTTAGAGTTGTATGCTTCCAATCTCGTACTTGGTTATTACATTATCAACCATTCAAAGACTTAATGTCTCTTTAATTCGAAATATATGTGAATATGATTTCCTACCACTATTTATACTACAATCTCTGGAGTACTCAAAACAAGTACACAATCATCTCTAGACTTAAGTGTATGCCGCACATGAAATACGCATTTTCTAACTTCTGAAAACAGCACAGAGTTTGGTATCCACATATCAAGAATTTCTTTCTTCAGGTCTAAACTGTTTACGCTGGTGACACCATGAAATCTCTCAATTGACTACAACGGGTGTCTCCAAAGGACTGGAGGTTACAACTCGACGTTTACCGATCATTTCAACAAGAGTTGCAGGTACCATCATTACAGGAACATTGCAGGATTAGGGGCATGTCATTGGAGGGTGTCGACGGAGAAGTGTCAATGGAGGAGGTGTTAAGGAGGGGTGTACGATAAAGGGGTGTCGATAGAGGGGGTGTCATATGAGAGGGTTTGTGCCTTGACTAAAACTAGTACATCACGGGTGTCATTTAACGCTCTGTCTTACAAATATACTATGTTTATGTTATTGAATACCTTGCTGGGTATATCATTGAGTATGAGGGTGGGTTTCTACCTAAAACAGGGTTTTATTCGGTCATTTTGTTTGCTGAAATAAAGTTACATTTGACTTAAAACAGAATAAATGCACCATGCACAGAAGTTGAAATGCCACGCCCTAGGCCAATAATTTGTAAGGGTCGACGGTTGAAACTCGGAACGAATGAAGAAGAATTTTCGACGGCTGGCAATCATTCATACAATTTGGTTTTGTGATTATTTTATTAAAAGGCAAAAACGATTGGATTTGCAATTAATACTTTGAACACCACCCAAAAAAAACGCCAAAAACAAACAAAAACAAACAAAACAAAATGACAAAACAAAACAAAACAAAACAGTTCAGAAGAACATGAATGCCATTGTAAAATGAAAATAAAGGTTTTCGAAGCAGAATAAAAACGAACAGCCTTTATATTTACGAAATAAATACCTGTTTTGTTTTGGCTCTCAAAAAGTTTGAGTTCGTCCAAAATGTATTAATTTAGCTTGCTCTCTATTGATTTGAAGGCATATTAACACAAATTATAACAATATTGGCAAATAAATAATAAATTAATAAATTAAATCGTAAATAAAAATAAAAAATTGTTTGCCCTTACACCGATGTATGCAAAAGCGTCTGTATATCATTTACTGTTCCAAGTGTCTGTGAAAAACTCCACAGAGCGACATCGAGGATCAAGATATTTATGCTGGATCATGACAGAAATACAATAGAACTGAATTAAACTTATCTTTAAACTAGCTGCATATTGCTAATTTACAACAACAACACCGAGAAAATAACCAAATTAAAAATCACTACATATTTCAATCTGGGAATGTCAGTCTGTGAATCTAGGGGTTCCGGGGAAGTCGAGAGAGGTCCATAGAGTCGTACTGAGGTACTAGGTTAGCCTGAGGGGTCCTACTTATACGCCATCCTCTCGTTGTCTCTAGAAATCACCCACCACTTTTAACATTACCCCCTCATCCAGACACCACGTAAAGAGCACAAAATGCATTTGTTGCTTATGGCTTCATGAAACTAATACTAAGTATTGTCACAGATCGGGGGGAGCCAGTAGAAGATTAGCGGACAAAGGAGGCAGGCAACCAGCGGACAAAAAATTGTCCATTTTATCACGCATACAATAAATTTACCCTATGCTTTATATATGTGGACCTCTTTAGGCAGTTTTCACACCTTTTGCTGCAGCCGATGTCTCATGTTCATTTCAGCTACCCTGGATCCATCCCTGCTTATAAAGGTGCATGTACTGTTTGGACTAAGTTATAGATAACATTAGCCCTGTCATCACAAAAACTTCAAATTTATTAATTTCATATCTGAAGTTGACAGAATTATTTTATATTAATATTTGGTAGTTTTATTGTCCATTTTGCGTGAGATAATACTCGTTACAAGCAAGCAACAATAGCGGTAAAAACAAAAACCGCTTAAAAATTCAATAGTCTGTTCTCATTAGAGTTGAAACCTTCTCTCATATTATTTACAGAAGCTGACTGCGTGTGTGTTTCCACGTAATGAGCCAGTTCCGTCCAAAGGCCTTGACTTTTTAAATTGTGTAATTGAATGTTATTGAAATTAAAATTCAACACGCGATTGCAATTGCAGTGTCTCGAACCATTAGCGGATCGGGAAGGGCGGGGTCATAGGAGTTTATGATCATCATAATATGTAATTTAACGACTTTTAAAATGCGTGACGAGTGTCTATTTTCAACCTTTGAATAGGGAGCCTGGGGCACAGAGCCTCGGCTGGGGGCAGGGCACGTGGCCCTGTTCTCACGTTCCCCTGTACCCCGGTGTACGCCATACTGAGTTTAGCTGTCAATGTAATGCGATAGCTACTGCAAAGAAAACGGACCCCAAATCTTAGCTTTAAGTTCCAAAACACAAACCCAATACAAATATTTCCTCAAGAGAGGAAACTTGGGAACTTTGGAGTTTGCTCTCAAAGATGTATTTTCTGCGGTAATTCTTATTTTGTTGGTGCGTTGTATTGACGTAACATGTACAACTGTTGTTTTATGTTGCTGTTTAGCTTTAATTATTGTACTGTGTACAACATGTAAATCTTTTTGAGGCATTCAAACAGTCTTAACAGTGTTTTATTGGACGAGGCTTAACATTTTTTTTTTTTTTTTTACAACAAAATTGCTTAAAAATGAGTACTAAGTTACCGGGTACCGTTTCACCAAGTCTATCATATTTGTTTGGAATTTTCGTATATTTTCGTAACAAGAACACATATGAATCTCTCCACATGGTACCCTGAAGAAAAATTAGCTTGGGCTCATGGACAAATATCCACACATCGTGGATATTGTAATAGACAATATCGTCACGATCTGAACAGAATTTGTAACAGGGCTTGGAATCGAGTCCTAGCACGCGACTGAGGCGCCCAATTACCAGTCCATTCTGTGAGTCTATGTTTTCTCTCATATTTCTCTAGCGATTTGAATGGGTATGATAGAGAAATGTTAAATCATGATGCATTATGATACCACCAGTCCTATTCAAATAATGACGAGTGTGAGCCCAGCATTTTGCTTCCGGTGATTGGTTCAAATAAAATAAATACGCGTACATACATATTTTTCATATTGTTGAGATTTATGAATTATTCATTATAACGTCCACGTGCACAACATATCAGACTGGTAGAAGGTGATCTTGGCTTCACCACCGTGTGTATGAACTTTTAGGCTTAATGTGATTACAGGGTAGCATGTTTCTATATACCTGACCTTTTAGGGGTGGGAGCATAAATGAGTGATACGGTGGCTTTAGAGTTTGGGCGTCTAATCTCGTACTTAGTTGCTGCATTATCAACCATTCAAAGACTCCCACCGTCTCTTTTAAATTCGAAATATAAGGTGAATGTGATTTCCCTTTTTTTTATACAATTTTCC